>JARYGA010014075.1:0-63045 GCA_030545235.1 Helianthus tuberosus | reverse complement strand
CTCAGAACCATTCTGGAACTACTGAAGAAAGAGAAACTTTATGCAAAATTCTCCAAGTGCGAATTTTGGATTCGCGAAGTACAGTTTCTTGATCACGTTGTGAACGAGAAAGGCATTCATGTAGACCCAGCCAAGATAGAAGCAATAAAGAATTGTGGAAGCCCCCAAAACCCCAACTGAAGTTCGACAATTTTTGGGCTTAGCGGGCTATTACCGACGGTTTATTGAGAATTTCTCCAAAATAGCTCAACCGCTGACAACCCTTACGCAGAAAGACAAAAAGTACGTTTGGGGTGATAAGCTGGAAGAAGCCTTCCAACTGCTCAAAGATAAGCTATGCGATGCACCGATACTATCCTTACCCGAAGGCACTGAAGACTTCGTGATATACTGCGACGCTTCGCGACAAGGTTTGGGTTGCGTGCTCATGCAACGCCAAAAAGTCATCGCTTACGCTTCAAGACAGTTGAAGGTGCATGAAAGGAATTACACCACGCACGACCTGGAGTTAGGCACGGTGGTATTCGCCTTGAAGATCTGGCGACATTATTTATATGGTACTCGATGTACAATCTTCACAGATCACAAAAGCCTACAACACATATTTAATCAGAAGGAATTAAATATGCGTCAACGACGTTAGGTCGAGCTGCTGAACGATTATGACTGTGAGATTAAGTACCATCCTGGAAAGGCAAACGTTGTAGCAGACGCGTTAAGTCGAAAAGAAAGAGTTAAGACCCTAAGAGTTCGAGCATTGGAAAGGACTATTCGAACGAACCTCACTGCACGCATTCATGACGCACAACAAGAAGCCCTTAAGATGGAGAACCGTAGAGCTGAATATCTCTGGGGTATGCTGAAGAATTTGGTGCTAAACAAAGAGGGAACCTTGTACTTTAAGGGGCGTATATGGGTTCCGCTCTATGGCAGTAATCGAGAAGTCATCCTTAATGAAGCTCACAAGTTGAGATACTCGATCCATCCAGGATCGGACAAAATGTATCAAGACTTGAAGGATTACTATTGGTGGCCGAGGCTTAGAAGTGATGTTGCAATCTATGTTGGAAAGTGCCTAACCTGTGCTAAGGTTAAGACTGAATATCAGAAACCATCTGGGCTACTGCAACAACCAGAGATACCCATGTGGAAATGGGAGCAAATCTCAATGGACTTCATAACGAAATTACCCAGGACCCCTAGGGGGCACGATATGATATGGGTGATAGTTGATCGATTGACGAAGTCTGCGCATTTCCTACCAATCCGAGAGAAGGATATCACTGGAAAGCTTGCTGAGTTGTACTTGAAAGAAATCGTGGCACGTCATGGAGTGCCTATCTCAATTATTTCAGACAGAGATGGACGTTTTGTCTCAAGGATTTGGAAATCCTTCCAGGAAGCCTTTGGGTCTCAACTAGATCTAAGCACCGCCTTCCATCCGCAAACAGACGGCCAGAGCGAACGAACCATACAAACGCTGGAAGATATGCTTCGAGCATGTGTTATGGACCTAGGCGGCAACTGGGATACTCACCTACCTTTAGTTGAGTTTTCCTACAATAACAGTTATCATACAAGCATAAAATCCGCACCCTTCGAAGCTCTATATGGCCGCAAATGCCGCTCGCCTTTATGTTGGGCAGACGCTAGAGACAAACATATGGTTGGTCCTGAACTTGTTCAAGAGACAACCGACAAAATCATGCAGATCTGAGAGCGCATTAGGGCGGCTCGAGATCGACAAAAGGGCTACGCTGATCGAATACGAAAACCATTAGAGTTCGAGGTGGGAGACAAAGTTTTGTTGAAGGTCCACCTTGGAAGGGCGTAGTAAGATTCGGAAAACGTGGAAAGCTGAATCCACGATACATCGGACCATTCAAGATTTTGGAAAGAATTGGTACCGTGGCATACAAGTTGGAATTACCGGAAGAACTTAACGGAGTACATGATACGTTTCATGTGTCCAACCTCAAGAAGAGTCCAACCCAAGAAACAGTGATCATCCCTGCGGATGAAGTGCATATTGACGACACCCTACGATTTACAAAACAACCCGTTGAGGTTACAGACTGGAAAGTCAAGAAGACC
This sequence comes from Helianthus tuberosus, assembly GCA_030545235.1. Classification (NCBI taxonomy): domain Eukaryota; kingdom Viridiplantae; phylum Streptophyta; class Magnoliopsida; order Asterales; family Asteraceae; genus Helianthus; species Helianthus tuberosus. Next base: position 60,951 of record JARYGA010014075.1, on the reverse strand, counting down.
CGAAGGAGTAGTGTCAAACTTGTCAAAGTACGTTGGAACTCTAAGGACGGACCTGAGTACACGTGGGAACGTGAAGACCAGTTTAAAGAAAATTACCCCCACCTGTTCAAGAAAACTCATGCGAGAGTTAGCTCAGCCTGAATTTCGGGATGAAATTCTTTTAACGGGGGGAGACTGTGACAACTGGCACAAAACCCGTAATTTCTGTACAATTTAATTAATATTTAATATCTGCAATTATGTACTTAAATGTCAACATTGTCTGATTACATGCTATACTTTTGAATTCATGCACGTTTTATACTTCAAATATTGCTTTATGCATTACTATTAGCGTTGGGTCAGAAAGACTAGTAAACTCACCGGTAAGACACATTGTGTCAGCAATTCTGCAAAAAGCAGTCAGACAATAGAATTGGGGCCTAGGAGTAGGTCCAACGTCGAAAATACATTAAAACCCAAGAATGTATACAAGGGTTAACATATAGACTTTCCGGAAGCTAAAATACGCACTGAAAAGAACCCGAAACACACTTTAAATACTGAATATTACATATTTCAGCAAAATTCAGCATTTTGACAAGTTTGTAACATGTAAAATATGACTAAATTGTCCTGAATATTTTCCTAACTGTCGGGAATTAAAGGTCTCACAAAAGGGTACTAAAAGATCACTAAACGGAATAGTTTGACACCTTAATGAACCGGTATCTAACCGAACAACCGGACACTACCCGAAACACCAAAATTATATAAGAAGCATTGTTTTAATGTTTCTGAACTAGTTATGATCCCCAAACACCCTAACACACTATATAACACATCATATACTTAAACACTAACTAAATCTCTTGAAATCTAATTAGATTACTTAACTACCCATCAAACTTACACTTTACCCCCCCCCCCCTTTAAGGTGGACGGTCATGGGGTGGCCCCACCTTTGATCTTGTGTAATCTTCTCAAGATTTCCCTTAATCTTCTCTAGATTCACCTAGATTGAGTAGAGATCTTGTAGTGTACTTACAAGACATAATGCCCATTGTATATAAGCATAGAATGGTTATAAGTAAACCTAATCTCATTCATTCTCACACACACCCAACACCTTCATCTACTCCCCCCTTCTCCTCCCCATTCGACCGAGATCAACCCACAACACCACCACCACCTTTATCCATTGTTCATCCATTTCAAGCTTATCCTAAGGTGTAAAAGGTGATTAAGGAAGTTGGAAGCTTGTGGATCTTGAAGGACCTCCTCCATTTGCTATTAACCTCCACATTTGTCATCTTCAACCTCTTGTGTTCTTCCCTAGCCTTGTGCTAGTGGTGAGACCCTCATGATCACTTATTACTTCATATATTGTAGGTTAAAAGATGATATACATTGTTAATATTGAAGAACGCTAAAGAACATGATCATGATACTTTAACAGAAACTTAATAACATAAGAATACATGTTGATTGTGTTGATTTGCTTCTTGATGATTGATGGTTTGTGTTAGTGATGTTAGACATCATAAGAAACCTACTAGATTGTGATTAAACACATGATCTAGTAAGTTGAGGTGGTGATCTTGTGAAAGACCAAGATCATCATGCTTTATGTCTTCATGAACTTGAATGATGAAATTGGTTTTCGTATGTAAAGATGATTTAAACAAAATGCAAACCTTGTAAATAGATGATTACAAAGATAATTTTCTCAAGAAACCAAGTTTATTTACGAGATTTACAAAGTCATGGTTTCTAAGTAAAGTAATCATATTTTTAGTGTTTAAACAAGACTAGAAACATGTTTGTAACAAGAAAAATACAAAAGAAATATTTTTAGAAAAATCATCTTACAAGTTGTAAATGACTAAATCTTTCAAGAATGTGATTTACAAACAAATGACAATGTTTTAAAGGGTAACTAAACCTACTAAATAACATGGTAAGTTACTACAAGTTTTTACAAAAACTTCAAGTTCGTGATGTAGTGTAATTTACTGGATTTTGACACTCGGTAAGTGTTGAATGAGTTGATGATTGTTTGTGATGATTTTTAAAAGAAAATAAACACGTGTTTTGAAAACATGTGAAACCTCCATTTTTAGGGGAAACCATGTCAAAATTTCTATAAAATTTTGACACTTAGAAAAATATAAATTTTGGTGAAACTTATTACCTACAAATTCACCTAAAAATATTTACCAATGTTTCCCTAATTTTTATGTAAACTTCAAGTTAAGAAATGATGATTTCTTCAAGATGAAAAATTGATATTAAGTATGTATATTTTTGAGGAAAATATATATATTTATTGGTCACCAAATTTTGTGCTAAGTGTATGTAATATGTATTGTATGTAATAATGTATTAGGACTTGAAAATACACTAAATACTCCTAAGGAGTGAAAATACAAAAATACACATACAACATGCATAGACAAATACAAGAGAATATATTTATGAAAATATATTTCTTAATAGATTATGTAACTTGGACGAGTTACGAACTTAAAATGAAAGTTTTGGACAAAAATACATAACTCAGGTGAAAAATACAAGATACTTATATTTATTTTTGAGAAAATAATATAAGTAAGATACATAGTTAAAAATATAAATTATTTTTAACAACAAAGAACACATACATAAAAGATGGTGACTTGTACTTGTGCGATACAAGTCTAGTGACTAACGTTAATAAAACACGTATAGGTCACGACGCTATATAAGCAAACCAGGTGAAGTTTACGGCGCAAGAAACGCAAAGTTGTGAGTTCATGTCCCCACTTTTAAACTTTTACATGCTTTTTAAACTTGGGGAAAATACATGTGTTATGGTATGTTGAATACAAAAACTAAGGAATGATACTTTAGATCATGTCACGAATAGGGTACCAGAAGCACCATTAATCGTGTACATACTAAGACCGCGGAACAAAAGGTTAGATCTAATGGGTTTCAGGCAGCCACACTCTTAGTGATAACTAGTACCAAGCAGTGCTTTTGTGTCCCAGTCGTGAATCGACTACTAAAAATGCCTATGGTTTGGATGCTTCCTATGACGTGTCACATGTTAATGGCCTTGCAAACCATTAGCGATCTCGATTTCCTTATATTTACAGAAATACTTGATTTATACAAATTACATACCATGTTTTCAGATAAAGTATACAAACGTTCAATACAAAAACTGCATGAATTCACACCAACATTATGTTGACGATTTTCCAAAAACTCACATGTATTTCAGGTAACTAAAGTGGATGTGCGTGCGGTCTTACTCTTGCTCTTGGATGTTGTTTATGTTTATCTTTGAATAAAGTTGTAAACTTTTTAAAACAATTATTGGTCGTGTGATGTAAACACTTATCTCAACCATCTTTTGAATGTAATGTCAATGGCATTTGGAGTTATTTTATGAGGATGTAGTATGTTTACCATTCGTATGCAATGAGAACCTTTCAAGATCACACCTTGTGCTTCCGCCTAAGAAAGGGGTGTGACACATAAGGTATAACCTCGGAAGGTTATTCCCTATATAACTATGGTCACCTAATGTGTTTGGTCAGATCCTAATGATCGACCAAACGGGTCAGGTTCGAAAGTCTAAGCGGTTGTTTAGACCGCTTATCTTTACGACCCTATATAAGCACTAAACTAAAAGTGACGAGTTAAACATGCTAAAACATGTTTAACGAAGTTAGAAAACAGGTTTGATATCAAAACAAAGGGTTTTGATACCCTAGAATAGTTTGGTTGCAAAATACGCATAAACGCGCATTTTGACCGAAACTATAACTCGTCACTATGCCTAAATAACGTGGTAATCAGTAGGTATAGTCACAAGGGACTATAACCATCGTGATTACGCTCACATTACGAAGTTCAAATGAACTTCATGTTGACCATAAACTGGTCAATGCAAAATGCATAAAAGAACGAAAGAATACTTACAAGAGGTCCAAGAAATGGAGGTTTGATCTGAAAATTCTCAGGTATGAAGTGTATACACTTCAACTTAGAGAATATGAGCAGATCAAGTGTGAGCATAGAATGAAAAACTTGGGGTTTATATAGTTTTCGGGTAACTGTTAAGATCATTCATCGATAAACATGCTTCGATCTGAGCCGTACAAGTGTGCCCATGGTTTTAGAATACCATGGGTGCCCCAAAATAGCCCATAGAATGTTTAAAAACCGTTTGCAAGTCATGGAAACAGCTGGAACAAGCTGTAACACATTTTCTGCTGAACTGGGGGCTCTCCCGCCCCGCGTAGGCCAAGCCTACATCTTACGCGGCCCGCCTGGGCTGTCTGATCAGCAAACAAGTTTCAGAATTGGCAACTTTAGTCCCTGCATGTGTTTAAGCCCATTTTCGACATGTTTAAGACCCGTTAAGCCATTTTCAAGGCTCTAAAACGATGCCTAATCATAAGGGCCATGAAACATGCTCAAAAATATCACGGATGTCGGTTCGTTTGGCCGTACGGTTGCGTTGTTCGGTTAAATACGATGAAACACAAACGGACGCGAAAAACGATCCAAATTACGCGACGAATGGAATTTTATCATGCCAACCACTAAAATAAAATATTTTAATGATTACATAAATTTTTGGATGTCCGAATGTATTCAGAAATAAGACATGCGCGAAAATGCAAACTTATGCACTTTTTGACGCTTTTAGTCCCTGAATGATCTAAAAGTTTATTTTATCATACCGAACCCCTCAAAGCCTATTTCTAAGCTATGTAAAGGATATTTAGGGTATGTTTAACTTATGATCAAGTTCCGGAATATTCGTTACAGTACGAATCGGCATACTTTCGCAGTTTGTCAAAATTAGTCCCTGTAAGCGAATAAATGTGATTTTGCCATACCAAAGCCTTCAAAACTTATTTCTAAGTTATGTAAAGGTTATTTAAGGTATGTTAAGCATAAATTGAAGTTCCAGAGTGTTTGTCTCATTAAACTGATTACGTTTACGCATCGGTTTGCGTATAACTCTCCAAAAAGCGATATAGAGTTTGAAATTGAACAAAAATCAAAATATGCAAAATGTCAAACATAAACAAACAAATATTGGGATCAAATAACATTTTTTTATTGATAATTGGACTGATTAAGGTTTATACAATGATTACAAGCACAGATGTCACATATAAACCAATGGAGAATGTGAAGTTAGTGGATTATAAGTAAACCTTCAAGACTTAACCCCTCATAACATCTTCATTTCACCAACACACTTTCTTCTCTTCTTCTTCCCTTGGTCTCGGCCGAACACAACCACCCATGCACCACCATCATTCAATCAAGTCTCATCCATTCTACACATATACAAGGTGTTAGAAGGTGCACAAAGAAGCTTGGAGCTTTCGGAAGTTGAAGGACCTTCACCATTTGTTTTTATCCACTCCATTTCTTCCATTGATCATCCCTAGCCTTAAGCTAGTAGGAAGAAAATTATACTCTTCATTTTACATCTTATTTTGTTGGTTAAAAGAAGATACATGATGTTAATCTTGAAGATCACTAAGAATCAAGAACAAGAAACATGAATATAAGCTTAAAATCATAAGAAATCTTGATGTTAATGTGTTGTTATGCTTGTTGATTATTGTTTACTCATGTTAATGATGTAGATCATCATATGATCTTGCTAGATGATGATTAAAAACATAATCTAGCAAGATGCGAGGATGAAAATGTTAAAGATTCATAGATCATCCTCACATAAACCATGAACTTGAAAGAATAAGTTGATTTCTTGTAAAATGATGATCAAAGTAAGATGTAAGTCTTGTAAATCTAAGATTTCAAGAATGATTTTTCAAGAAACCAAGTTAAAAATACAAAATTTACTTAATCTTGGTTCTTAAAGAAATCAGCCATGTTTTTAGAGGTTAAACATGTGTAGAAATATATATGTAACAAGAAAAATCCAAGAAGAAACATTTTTAGAAAATGTGATTACAAGTTGTAAATATCTAGATTCTTCAAAAATGATGTTTTTAAATAAACAACCACACTTTAAAAGGTAACTATGCTTACTAAATACACTAGTAAGTTACTACACATTTTTATAAATTTTCAAGTTCATGAGTTAGTAGTTTATGCTTGATTTTGGCAAATTGGTAAGTGTAGATTTAATTGTTGTTGATTGTGTTGATTTACAATAGAAAATGATATGCCTTGAAGGCATGGAAACCTCCATTTTTAGGGGAAACTATAGCAAAAATTTTCTAAAGATTAAACACTTAGAAAAATATTACTAAACAAATATTTACAAGTATATTTCAAACCATAAACTTTCACATAAAGTTTGCCATGATTTTTGTTACAAAAATTATAAATATTGGAGGTTGGTTTTTGTAAATAAAAGTGACTAAATATGTATTTAGGAACATATATTTAGATGTCACCATGTGTGTGATTATTTGCATATTATGTGTATTAGTTATATTATTTTAGGACTTGAAATAATATAACTCATCAAAATACCAAGAAATTACAATCCAAAATATTACCAAAATTCCAAGGAATAAATATACAAAGAATACCCAAAATATTGGGGAAACCGAACTGAGGAATATAACTTACAAAATATTCCAGAAAATTTATTCATAAGTATATTTTGGTAATAAGTATTTTGGACACCAAAAGAACAAAAATATGATTTTTACAATTATTACAAATATATCATATTTTTTACAAGGAGAAAATACATTATTTTTGGCAAATAAAAATATATATATATATTTTTTTTTTGAATTATTAGAAGATGTATTATTTTTGGGAGAAAATGTATTTTCTTAAAAACACTTGAAATATATTATTTTGAATGAAAAATAAATTTATATATATTTCCTAAGTTAGACTTGGAAATATATCATTTTTGAGACTTGTATCAGACTTATAAATATTTTTACCAAGGGAAAAATTATAAATAATTTTTCTAAGTAATATTTCTTAAAATGTATATTTTGAAAATATATATTGATGTATTTTTATTAAGGATATTATTCCGGAAAAGTTAATACAAAATTAAGTATAAGAATACTTAACAATTACAAGAAAATACGTATTCTCGTACGTATAGATACACACCGGAATACGACACCAATACATGACAAAAATATACAAGTATAAGAATACGAATACAAATACACCCATCCTTGGGAAGGATATACATGTACAAATACATAAAAAGTAACAAGTTAAAATATATTATTTTAACTAAATTCCAAAACTTGATAAATATAATTTAAGTTAAAATATTTATTATTTTAACAAATAATTATATAACTTGGAATAATATTAAAGTCACAATGAAACGTAACTCAATGGCACTAATTAAGACTAAGTCAAGGCACGACCCGCTCATCTAATAGACTGTAGTACGTTTGTAGGAAGTCGTGTGAACAAATAACAGCTGCGAGTTACGTTGGATTGATTTGAAGAACGCAAAAATGTGAGTTCATGTCCCCCTTTTCGTTTACCTGTTTTTGGTTTTATAAATTTGGGGGGGATGTACATGTTACAAACTGTTTACATACGATTACATTTGGTATGCTTAGCTAAGGAAAGGTACTGCTTGATCATGTGAGTGGTGGGTACAACACTTAAGACCATTAATCCTCGTAGTAGGACCGAGGGACATGAGTGATAGATCTATTTGGGTATAGCGAGCCCACACCCATGTGGACCAGGGTTTGGCCCATGAGGTGACTATGTCTTATTGCTGGAGACAAAATTTGCTAGGTTTGAGCCTTCCTGCATCACATCACACATATTAATGGCCTTGCAAACCATTAATGATCTGTTTTCCTTGTTGCTTTCATACAGGGGTTTACAAACATACATACATACTTACAATGATTGCAAAGGTTTATTCGTGCACACATACAAACACATGAACTCGCTCAACTTTTGTTGATGTTTTCAAACTATATGTATTTCAGGGAATTAAATGTGGATCTGGCGGGCGTTTGAATGTTTCAAGAAATGATGGGAATCAAAGATGTCATCCGAAGTCTAAGGGTTTGGATAGTGTGTCTTATCCTAGATAAGACACATCTTTCAAAGCCTGGTTTTATTTAAAGTCTTTTGTCAAGTCCTTATGGAACTCTTAAACAATTTGCATGGTTTGTAATTTGGATTCAAAGACTATGTTGGGATTTTAAGACAATGATGTTTGTGAAATTTTAAAATATTCTAATGGATGAACATCTTTAGTTTTATCATATAGTTGTTTGTTATGGTTGAATGCAATGATATTAAGCAAGTCACACATAATCACGCTTCCGCAAAAGTCAGGGTGTGACAGTTTGGTATCAGAGCTTCGATTGTAGCGAACTAGGATTCTTTCTAGAGTCTAGATTACAATCATTAGGGCTCTCACGAAAATATTTTTACAACATGTTTTCATTGCATACACAAAAACGCCCAGATCCATGGAACGAACATTTTTACAAAAGAAAGACACGAAACACGATTACAAGGTTACGTTTGTGGTTTAGTCCGGGGTAGACTAAGGAAGGATAGAAAGGGGTTTGTAAGCAATAACGAGGATACATGATTTCATGATACATTGTCTTTGCATGCATACTAAATGTTAGTGGTTAATGTATGTTCATATGTTATGACTGTTACGTTACAGGCATTATGTCTTCATCCGAGAGCGGATTGTCCGACACCGATGACCCCATGGCTATTGTTTCCGATAACGAGGTCGCCCCAGAGCCAGAGATCTTTACCTCAAATACTGAGAGCGACCTAGATATGCTATCAGACGACGACGATGACTTTCAGCTGTTTGCGTTGCCTGATTTTGGAGATGACTTACCACTTGCTGATGGTATTCCATACGAGGATCCTTTTGTTGTTCCCATTCCATTCCATGATCATCTTATCATCGGGCATCCCGATGGTGAGCATATTGTGGCACCGATCCTCGCTCCTATTCCTTTAGTGGTCATCCCTCCTGAGGATTGGCCTTTTGATGATCTATTTGATGATGATGTTGACCTGTTTGTTAATGGTCCTCCCGACAACGCCCATGGTGATGGAGAGTTGGATGAGGACGTTGTTGCTAGTCCACTTCCTGATAATCCCGTTATTGAGATTTCCCCTGACTCTAGTTTGCACTGTGTCTCAGATTCCTTTGAGTCGGTGACGTCTTCCGCCTTGCAGGCAGTTGGATTACGACGCTATGCCACTGATTCTGATGATGATACGGCCATGTCAGCTGCACCATCCCCTCCGCACGATCCCGAGCTTGATCTTGACCTAGACTTTATTCCTGTTGATCAACCTGACGTTGCACCTGTTGATCCTTAGCCCTTGCCTGATCATGACCCTATTCCTCTTGGCATACCATACATTGCACCCCTCATACCTGATCCAGTTCCTACACCCACTGACCCTCCTGTTATTGAGCCATTTATTCCTCCACCTGCACCCGCACCCGCTGATGTTTCTCCTTTTCATCATGTGGAGTCTGATGTCCATCGTTTTGATTTACCTATTGTTTTCCTGTAGGACATACCCGCACCCCGTCCAGGGGAAGGTACTTCAGACCAGCAGCCTAGTCATCACCCTCATGTTTTAGCAGCTTTTCCACACATTCCCCACTCTGCACCTTTTGCTCCTTTCACTTCTTCACCACTTGATGAGCCACTCCGATGGTTCCCACCGTATACTATGCTGATTTTAGATCCCTACCATCCCTCACAGTTTGTTGGCTATACACGGGATGAGTTACTCTTATCACTTCAGCTCCAGTATAAAATTATGAGTCGTAGGATTTTGGAGCTTGAGATGACACCGCGTCCTCTACGATGTCCTTGTCAGCCTGCTTTTGTTCCCCCTCATTCATCATCGTCTCCATTTGCACACCCACCTGCACCTCTTACTCCTTTTCCAGAGTTTGATGCTCGGTTTCTCACTGTCGAGCAGCAGATCAATTATCTGCTGCGTCATGTATATGAGCTTGAGGAGGAGCTTGCGCATGTGCGCAGCTTGCTTTTCTTTCCTCCACCTCCTCCTCCACCACCACCATCAGCATAGTTGGTTTTTGGTTTTATGTAGGTTGCATTGCTTTTGATGAGAACACCACTATTGAGCTGAGCTTGTGAAGCCTTTTGGAGACCACCTTTTGATTGTATAACTTATGTAGATTGGTAGACTTATTGGACAAGGGTAGTGTGACCCTGTGTTCCTTTTGATATGATACACTTTGTAAAACATGTAACAATACTTTGTAGATGATGATTTATGAAAGCTCAATCGTCATGTTCTCATTAAATACGTTGTGTGTTAACTGTTTGTGCTATGATTGTGATGTTATACGCTTACTTGCTATGACAAATACTATTATATATACGTACTATTTACTATTTATAGAATAAGACCTGGCCTATACAATCTTATTCTTAGAAGATGCCTCCTCGAAGGAACACTCAGTTGCCCACAAATGAGGCAGAATTACAAGAACGAATTTCACAGGAAATCGCACACCATGAGGCCCTAGGCTCCAAACACAGCGGAGGTACCTCAGGGAATAACCCACCTCACGGTAATGTTTAAGTCACCTAAGACACATTACGATACGTTTGGACATTTCCATGTGCATTTGCTAATACTTTTTGTGAATGATGTTGCTTGTACAGGCTGTACTTACAAGCACTTCCTGGACTGCAAGCCTCTGAACTTTGATGGTACTGGAGGCGCCGTAGCTTTCATAAGACGGGCTGAGAAGACAGATTATGAGCTGCGGATGAGCAAGTGTGCGCCAGAGCATCAAGTCACTTACATTTCTGGATTGTTTCTCGGTGGAGCTCTGTCATGGTGGAACCTTCAGGTTCAAATGCTGGGTGAAGCTGCAGCATATGCGTTGACATGGGATGAGTTGAAAGAGCTGATGCGTAAGAAGTACTATTCAAGGGCTGAAATTCAGAAGTTGGAAACCGAGTTTTGGAATCTGAAAATGGATGGCCCTAAGATAGCAGAATATGTGCAGAGATTCCATTATTTGTATCGTGTTGTCCCCTACATGGTCGAACCAGAGTTCAAGCGAGTTGAACGTTTCATTTGGGGATTGGCTCCCCAGATACTGAGCATGGTGATGACATCCAAGCCCCCAACAATTACTGAAGCCGTCGACTTGAGTGTGGCACTGACTGAAGAAACGATTCGTTTGGGCAAGTTTTCGATCTCCGAGCAGAAGAAGAAAGAGACTCATGTGGAGTCGTCTGGAGAGAACAAAAGGAAGTTCTCAAATTTCAAGAAGGTACCCAAGGAAACAACAACAGTGCTAGTAAGCGAAGAGATGCGAACCCACCAGCTGAGGTCAGGACTTGTGCTGCAAGTTTAGATAACAAGGGGAAGGGATATATGGGCACCCTGTCCAAATGTAATATATGTCAATATCATCATGTCGGCCAGTGTAAGTTCAGGAAGTGTGATAACTGCGGAAAGAATGGTCATTCGAAGGAAACATGTTGGGCTGGTACTGGTCGTGGGAATGGTGGTCAGAAAGGAAATGGTACTGGTAATGGAAACCGTGGTGGAAATGGTTATGGGAATAGAAATCAAGGAGGAAATAATAACCAGGGAGGTAATGGAAACCGAAACGAAAATGAAAACCAAGCTGGAAATGGAAACCGCGGGGAAAATAACAACAACAATCAGGGAGGTACCGGAAATGGCCAAGGATGCTTTAGTTGCGGTGATGTAGGGCATTTCAAGCAGGATTACCCAAAGAACAACCAAGCTCAGGGAAGAGTATTCAACATTGGAGCTAGGGAAGCTCGCCAGGATCCGAACGTAGTCACTGGTACGTTCCCTATCAATCAACATTTTGCTTCTGTGCTAATTGATACTGGTTCCGTGTCACACCCCCAAAAATCCACACGCGAAGCATCACCGCTTGGAGGCGTGACTGACCAGGATCGAGCCACCAATCATATTGAACAACGTAATTAAGTAAATAAAACCATCCACAATACAATTGGTGACCAAAAGCTAGTTAACCAAGTTCAAATTAAACAGCTGAAGTATAAGACATGAAACCAAAACATAAGTTTAATAGGTTCATAAGTTTAAATGTTTAACATGGGACTCGACAGTCCATATCCCACAACGACCTCCTCCTCGCGTAAGCTCCATAAGCATCTAACGACCTGCAAGGCATGTAACGACAAATCAACAACAAAGTTGAGCGAGTTCACAGTAGGTGTTCATTACTAAGTAGTTTTTCAAGAACTATGAGTTTGTTTGCAACTACAAGTTAAATCAGCTTTCCTTGTTTTCCAAAAATGAACGGTGGGGGCTACCCCATGTTGTAAAACCACTAGACTAGATATATATAGGTGTCCTTCCCAATCCAAGGACAGTGGTACGTATTGAATACGTAGGTTTAGCGTAGGTGCCCTTCCCAATCCGAGGACAGAGGTACGTATAAGAATACGTAGGTTTAGCGCTGGCGTCCTTCCCAATCCGAGGACGGAGGTACGTAGTTAATACGTAGGTTTAGCGCTGGCGTCCTTCCCAATCCGAGGACGGAGGTACGTAGTGAATACGTAGGTTTAGCGCTGGTGTCCTTCCCAATCCGAGGACAGAGGTAAGTAGTCTAGTATGCAGGTTTCGTCTTAGCTATTTAATCCCATTCCCATCCCACCGGGAATCCTATGCCTTAAGAGTGTGAACTCACCTTTGGTTGCTCGGTTTGACTGTATAAAATAGGTAACAATCGGTGTTGGTCAATCACGTCCTATTATGATTACCACTTAGTTTATTACTGACTTCAAATAAGCACGAAGTTCCTACCCACATCTACCACATAACATGTACACACTTTAATAGTTCATGCCCATATAAACATTCCACTTATAGCTACTCAAGAGCAAGCATACGATATTGCACATAACACTTTCATTGACATATAACATGTTAGATCATTCTCAGATAACATACCCGACATTTAGACACGCAAATTACTACTTATACCATTTCAGCTTTAACATCCAAAACTGGGCTGTTTTCGGGTATTTTAATAAAATAGTTAACTTACTCCAAAAATTCCTAAACTTTAACAGAATGTTTTAAACAATACAAATATTACTGTGCAAAAATATCGGGATCCAATTCATTACCAATATTTTATAAAAAATCATTTATCGGACTGTAATCAGATTCATCACTTTCTGACTTTAGTCCACGGAATAATTTATTTAAAATTCATCGTAAGTCCGCTTGATGAAATTCCAGTTGGAGAATTACAAAGACATCAGTGGTCATCTACAGTACAAATTTCATGAGCTAATTCTACACATATTTCAAGTTATGACAAAAAGTATAACACGTATTTTCAGCAGTAAAAACGCAGCTTTTGCTGTTGTGAAAAACGACCCCTTTAAAAATAGAAAATGAAGTCCAAAAATTATGATTCCAGTGCCATTAGAACCGTATTTCGAAATAACACGTTATAGACTCAAGAAAATCAGTTTTTCATTAAATATCGACCTGTTTACAGCCAACTGAAGTTGGCTGTAAATGCTTGGACAGAAGCTGTTTTCAGCTTATAGTGTATCTAATGCAAGTTCTATTTGTTCCGTTAACATGTTTAGCGATCAACAACATTATTTAACATCAACATTAACAAGCAATCATCAAGTAATCAACAACATCACCAAAACAACTTCGTTCTAGTAATGTTTCATTATGTTTCATCCATTTATGTAAAGCTTTATGTTTAAATCTTTTAGTTCATGTTCTTAGTGTTCTTGATATTCATCATACTTCAACTTTTAACTACATAAAATGGAAGTGAACAAAGGTTAAACAAGGACTTACAACTAGCTCAAAGCTAGGGAAGAACTTCAAGAGAAAAGATGGTGAAAAATGATGTGAAAAAGCAAGTAATGAAGTTCCTTGATGCTCCACAAGCTATAATCTTCACAAAGCACTTCTTAACACATGTATGGAGCTTGAAGATGGAAGAATATGGTGGTGTTAGGGTGGTGATGGTGGCGGTTATGGTGAGGGCCGAGAGGAGAGAGGGAGAGTTGAAGGAGATGGTGTGTGATCTTTGAAGATATGTAATGATCTCGGTGATCTAAGAAACCATACTTATAAGATTTTCTTCAATATTTTGTTCACAATCACAAGTAAGGATCTAATATAATATTGCCATGAAATCTAGTGGTGGGGTCTCTTATGGGGCCGTGATCTTTGATGGGGGGGGGGGTTACTTGTAAATTTTGAGGATAGATGGTAAATAATAGTTCAAGTCCAAGTAATAAGTTACATGTGCTAGTTAGTAGGTTTCTAGTGGGTGTTATGGTGTACGGGGATCATAACTAGCCAAGAAATATTTAAACAATGTTTCTTGCAATATTTTGGTGTCCCGGGTAATGTCTGGTTGTTCGGTTAGATACCGGTTCGTTAAAGTGCTAAGTTGTTCCGTTTAGTGTCTTTTATGTATCTTTTTGTAACACTTTTAATTCCCAACACTCAGGAAAGCATACAGGACTATTTAGCCAATTTTCTGCACAAGACTAGTATGTCACCAAGCACATGTAAGTATGACGCAGTAATCAGAAAGTAGTTTAGTAATTCAACACAGTCATCAAGCACTTTAATTAACATTAATTAAATTGTACGGATACATGTAATCATGAGGGTTGTCACATTCTCCCCCTGTTAAGAAAATTTCATCCCGAAATTTAGCACGTGGTTACTGAGGAAGCTAGTTGAGTTGCGTGGTTTTCCTGGGGTGTCACATCATCCCCCCGTTGGTTTGGAATTTCTTTTGGAAATTCCGCTGTAGCTTCAGCCTCAGTAGTAGTTGCACTTTTCTCAAACAACTGGGGATACTTATGTTTCATTTGGTCTTCTCGTTCCCAGGTGAACTCTGGGCCATGGCGGGAGTTCCAACAAACTCGAACAAGAGGTATCCGGGTATGCTTGAGAACCTTAACATCTCGATCAGTGATTTCAACTGGTTCCTCGACGAATGGTAACTGGTCGTCGATTATGAGCTCCTTTAAGGGAACTATGAGGGTCTCATCTGACAGACACTTTTTCAGATTTGACACGTGGAATACGTTGTGAACTCCGCTGAGTTCTTCAGGTAGATTCAACTTGTAGGCGACTTTGCCAATCTTCTCAATGATTTTGAACGGTCCGACATAACATGGATTGAGTTTTCCTCGTTTGCCAAAAAGAACTACACCTTTCCAAGGTGAGACTTTAAGTAGCACTCGATCCCCAACCTGGAACTCGAGTGGTTTCCTGCGCATATCAGCGTAGCTTTTCTGACAGTCACGAGCTGCCGCCATTCGTTGTCGTATCTGAGCAATCTTCTCAGTTGTATCTACTACAAGTTCGGGGCCTGTGATTTGACTGTCGCCAACCTCTGCCCAACAAAGAGGTGATCGGCACTTCCATCCGTACAATGCCTCGAATGGAGCAGCCTGGATGCTGGTGTGGTAACTATTGTTATACGAAAACTCCACTAACGGGAGGTGTTTTTCCCAGCCATTACCAAAGTCGATTACACATGCCCTAAGCATGTCTTCAAGGGTTTGGATGGTGCGTTCAGATTGCCCATCCATCTGTGGGTGATATGCCGTGCTCATGTCTAATCGAGAACCAAAGTATTTGTGCATAGTTTGCCACAACTCAAATGTAAAACGTGAGTCACGATCAGAAATGATGGAGGTTGGCACTCCGTGCCTTGATACTACTTTCTTTAGGTAGATGTCTGCTAGAGTAGAAAACTTGTCGGTTTCCTTGATAGCCAAGAAGTGTGCAGACTTAGTCAATCGATCCACTATCACCCAAATAGTGTCATTTCCGCGTTGAGATCTAGGCAGGCCAGTAACGAAATCCATGGAAATTTGCTCCAATTTCCATGTCGGGATCTCTGGTTGTTGGAGTAGGCCTGATGGTTTCTGATATTCAATCTTGACTCTCGCACAAGTCAAACATTTACGGACGTAGGTTGCTATGTTGGCTTTCATACTAGGCCACCAATACGTAGTCTTGAGATCGTGGTACATCTTATCTGAACCAGGATGTACTGAATAACGAGACTTGTGTGCCTCATCCATCACAAGCTCACGTAGATTACCATAGAGTGGAACCTAGATACGCCCGTTTACATAGTAGGCGCCGTCTTCCTTTTGTTCTAACCGTTTCCTTGATCCTCATAGGGACTCCGCCCTGATGTTCTCTGCTTTCAATGCTTCAACCTGAGCATCTCGTATCTGAGTAGGAAGACTAGATTGGATAGTGAGTTGTAACGCTCGCACACCTTTAGGTATAGTATCCTTTCGACTGAGGGCGTCGGCCACAACATTGGCTTTGCCCGGATGGTATTTGATCGCACATTCATAATCATTCAAGAGCTCGACCCATCGGCGTTGTCGCATGTTTAAATCCTTTTGCTTGAAGATATGCTTGAGACTCCTGTGATCGGTGTAAATGGTGCACTTGGTACCGTATAGGTAATGTCTCCATATCTTAAGTGCAAAAACAACTGCTCCCAACTCCAGGTCGTGCATAGTGTAGTTCCTTTCGTGAACTTTAAGTTGGCGTGATGCGTAGGCAATGACCTTGTCACGTTGCATCAACACGCAACCAAGTCCTTGGATGGAAGCGTCGCAATAAACCACAAAATCATATGTGCCTTCAGGCAATGAGAGGATAGGCACGCTACAAAGACTATCCTTTAAGTACTGAAATGCGGACTCCTGTATATCACCCCAACGATAGGTGACACCCTTCTGAGTCAGTGAAGTGAGAGGTTGCGCAATCTTTGAGAAATCCTTGATAAATCGTCTGTAGTAGCCCGCCAAACCCAAGAATTGGCGGATTTCTGTTGGTGTACGGGGTGCAGGCCAGTTCTTGATCGAATCAACCTTGGATGGATCTATATGAATCCCATCCTTGTTTACCACGTGGCCTAGAAAGTGGACTTCACGAAGCCAGAAGTCACATTTCGAAAATTTGGCATACAACTGCTCTGTTCGAAGAAGTTCCAAAATAAGTCTCAGGTGTTGCTCGTGTTCTTCCTGACTCTTCGAATAGATCAGGATATCGTCGATGAAAACTATGACAAACTTATCCAGGTAAGGTTTGCACACTCGGTTCATGAGATCTATGAAGACCGCAGGTGCATTCGTCAATCCAAAAGGCATAACCAGAAACTCGTAATGCCCATAACGAGTCCTGAATGTTGTTTTAGAGATATCCTCGTCTCGGACTCTCAGTTGATGATAGCCTGACCTCAGGTCAATCTTTGAGAAGAAACTCGACCCTTGCAACTGGTCGAATAAGTCATCAATGCGTGGAAGAGGATAACGATTCTTTACGGTCACCTTGTTGAGTTCGCGATAGTCAATACACATCCTGAAGGTACCGTCTTTCTTCTTCACGAATAACACTGGAGCTCCCCAAGGTGAAGAGCTAGGACGTATGAAACCCTTTTCCAAGAGTTCTTGTAGTTGTGTGGACAGTTCTTCAAGTTCTGATGGAGCTAGACGATAAGGTGCCCGAGCTATGGGCGCTGCTCCAGGAGCTAGCTCGATTTGAAACTCGACTTGTAGATGAGGCGGAAGACCAGGTAATTCCTCAGGAAATACCTCAGGAAAGTCGCGCACAATAGGAATGCCTTCAATTCTCTTCTCTTCCATTGATGCGTCAGTAACGAGAGCTAGAATGGCAGTGTGGCCCTTTTGCAAACACTTCTGGGCCTCAAGGAAAGAGATGATGCCCACAACAGCACCACTCGTGTCGCCACGAATTACGAGTGGTTCTTCACCAGAACGAGGAATACGGACGACTTTCTCTTTGCAGAAAATCTCCGCTTGATGTTGAGATAGCCAATCCATCCCAATAACGACGTCGAAACTACCAAGTACGATAGGAATAAGATCGATAGAGAAGGTCTGACCAGCTAAGAGGAGGTTACAGCCCTTAACTATGTGTGTGGCTTAAAGACTTTTACCGTTTGCTAGTTCTACCATGTGTTTGGTGTTCAGAAGTGTTGGAGTGCGCTTAAGCATTTGACTAACTTTTAAGGACACGTAGCTAGTATCGGCACCCGAATCAAATAAAACAGTAACATAAAAGTCATCCAGTAGAAACTTACCCATCACAACATTGGGATCATTCCTTGCATCACCCTGACCTAGCACGAAAACACGTCCCCTGGCTCCATTGCCATTATTGTTACCCCCGTTGTCGTTGTTGCCTCCATTCTTGCCTCCATTGTTGTTCCCATTTCCTTGGTTGTTGTTCTGATCCTGATTCTGATTCAGCTGTGGACAGTGCCTCTTGAAGTGGCCCTTAGCACCGCACTGGTAACATCCCTTATTACCCTGCTGGTGTTGTCGTTGGTTCTGTGGAGCTTGTGGCTGCTGTTGTCGATTCTGATTCGCAGGACGTGAGCTCCTGCAATCTTTGGCTTCATGTCAAGGCTTGTTACATCTCTGGCAATGACCCTTGCTGCAAGCCCCGCTATGGTGCAAATTACATCGATTGCACTTAGGGTGATTTCCCCTGTATCCACCCTGACCTTGATTCCCAGAAGAATGCTGACTGGGGCTCATGTACTCATCTGTCTTTCGCTGTTGGGACTGAGACTGAACTGAAGTAGAACGCTTGCCCGAATTTCTATCCCACTTGTGCTTGTTATCACTGGGAGCATCAGAAGTAGTAGTAGCGCTAATACGCTTGGGCAGCTTGTTCTGCTCAACTGCCTGATCAGTGAGACGATGAGCCAACCGGATGATTTGCTGAATGGTACCCAGGTTAGCTGAAGTCACGTGACTCTGAATCTCTGGTACAAGACCCTTGAGGTACAGCTCAATACGTTTGATGGGAGGGTCCACCATAGTAGGACATAAAATGGCCAGCTCATTTGACCTCTTTGTATACGCCTCAATTTCAGACCCCGTCATTTTCAGATTGAAAATTTCCACCTCTAGCTTGTGGATGTCGTCACGACTACAGTACTCTTCCTTGATCAAATCTTTGAAGTCATTCCATGGGGTGGCATTAGCAACCGCCAGCCCTAGCAGTTGAACCTGTGCTTTCCACCAGGTTAACGCAGCACCTTCGAGTGTTCCAGTAGCAAATTTCACCCTATGAGCTTCAGGGCATTCACACATCTCAAAAACAGACTCAATCTTCTCGAACCAGTGAAGAAGACCTACAGCTCCTTATGTGCCGCTGAAAGTACTAGGTCGACAATCCATGAATGTTTTGAACATACATACGGGAGGCTGAGCATGTTGACCGCGCGAGAATAAAAGACAAGGTTAAGCACAAGAGTGGTTCGTGAGTGTAGGATCTAAACATCCTAGGATAGGTCAAAATGGTAGGTTATACCTCCTGCAGGGACAGCTGCGAGTGCCTCAGCCACTCGTTCATTGATTAGAGCTGTCAGCTGGGCTTGAGTCAAGTTCAAACATCCACTCATGATCTTCACAACGAAGCAACATAAGTGAGAAAAGTGTCGCGAAAGTGCGTAAGGGTGGGATGACAGAATAGAGTAAGCACACATGGCTCAAATAGCAGTTATCACGTTAACTAATGCACTATGTGAACTATCAAACCGAAAATATAAACATAAATCATACCACCTATTGTGTCGAGTCTTGCACGTGGAGCGAAGCGTCGTTGTGGATCGTTGAGCACTGTACAGGTAATAGTCTGGTTTTGTCAAAAAGCTTTTCCATTTTTAAAACCAAGTTCGCTATAACCAATGGCTCTGATACCAATCTGTCACACCCACAAAAATCCACACGCGGGGCATCACCGCTTGGAGGCGTGACTGACCAGGATCGAGCCACCAATCATATTGAATAACATAATTAAGTAAATAAAACCAACCACAATACAATTGGTGACCAAAAGCTAGTTAACCAAGTTCAAATTAAACAGCGGAAGCATAAGACGTGAAACCAATCCGAGGACAGAGGTACGTATAAGAATACGTAGGTTTAGCGCTGGCGTCCTTCCCAATCCGAGGACGGAGGTACGTAGTGAATACGTAGGTTTAGCACTGGCGTCCTTCCCAATCCGGGGACGGAGGTACGTAGTGAATATGTAGGTTTAGCGCTGGCGTCCTTCCCAATCCGAGGACAGAGGTAAGTAGTCTAGTATGCAGGTTTCGTCTTAGCTATTTAATCTCATTCCCATCCCACCGGGAATCCCATGCCTTAAGAGTGTGAACTCACCTTTGGTTACTCGGTTTGACTCTATAAAATAGCTAACAATCGGCGTTGGTCAATCACGTCCTAGTATGATTACCACTTAGTTTATTAGTGACTTCAAATAAGCACGAAGTTCCTACCCACATCTACCACATAACATGTACACACTTTAATAGTTCACGCCCATATAAACATTCCACTTATAGCTAGTCAAGAGCAAGCATACGATATTGCACATAACACTTTCATTGACATATAACATTTTAGATCATCCTCAGGTAACATACCCGACATTTAGACACGCAAATTACTACTTATGCCATTTCAGCTTTAACATCCAAAACTGGGTTGTTTTCGGGTATTTTAATAAAATAGTTAACTTACTCGAAAAATTCCCAAACTTTTACAGAATGTTTTAAACAATCCAAATACTACTGTGTAAAAATATCGGGATCCAATTTATTACCAATATTTTATAAAAAAATCATTTACCGGACTGCAATCAGATTCATCACTTTCTGACTGTAGTCCACGGAATAATTTATTTAAAATTCATCGTAAGTCCGATTGATGAAATTCCAGTTGGAGGATTACAACGACATCAGTGGTCATCTACAGTACTAATTTTATGAGCTAATTCTACACAGATTTCAAGTTATGACGAAAAACATAACAAATATTTTCAGCAGTAAAAACGCAGCTTTTGCTGCTGTGAAAAACGACCCCTTTAAAAATAGCAAACGAAGTCCAAAAATTATGATTCCAGTGCCATTAGAACCGTATTTCGAAGAAAAATGTTATTGACTCAAGAAAAATCAGTTTTTCGTTAAATATCGACCTGTTTACAGCCAACTGAAGTTGGCTGTAAATGCTTGGACAGAAGCTGTTTTCAGCTTATAGTGTATCTAACGCAAGTTCTATTTGTTCCGTTAACATGTTTAGTGATCAACAACGATATTTAACATCAACATTAACAAGCAATCATCAAGTAATCAACAACATCATCAAAACAACTTCATTCTAGTAATGTTTCATTATGTTTCATCCATTTATGTAAAGCTTTATGTTTAAATCTTTTAGTTCATGTTCTTAGTGTTCTTGATATTCATCATACTTCAACTTTTAACTACTCAAAATGGAAGTGAACAAAGGTTAAACAAGGACTTACAACTAGCTCAAAGCTAGGGAAGAACTTCAAGAGAAAAGATGGTGAAAAATGATGTGAAAAAGCAAGTAATGAAGTTCCTTGATGCTCCACAAGCTATAATCTTCACAAAGCACTTCTTAACACATGTATGGAGCTTGAAGATGGAAGAATATGGTGGTGTTAGGGTGGTGATGGTGGCGGTTATGGTGAGGGCCGAGAGCAGAGAGGGAGAGTTGAAGGAGATGGTGTGTGATCTTTGAAGATATGTAATGATCTTGGTTATCTAAGAAACCATACTTATAAAATTTTCTTCAATATTTTGTTCACAATCACAAGTAAGGATCTAATATAATATTGCCATGAAATCTAGTGGTGGGGTCCCTTATGGGGCCGTGATATTTGATGGGGGGGTTACTTGTAAATTTTGAGGATAGATGGTAAATATTTGTTCAAGTCCAAGTAATAAGTTACATGTATTAGTTAGTAGGTTTCTAGTGAGTGTTATGGTGTACGGGGATCATAACCAGCCAAGAAATATTTAAACAATGTTTCTTGCAATATTTTGGTGTCCTGGGTAATGTCTGGTTGTTCGGTTAGATACCGGTTCGTTAAAGTGCTAAGTTGTTCCGTTTAGTGTCTTTTATGTATCTTTTTGTAACACTTTTAATTCCCAACACTCAGGAAAGCATACAGGACTATTTAGTCAATTTTCTACACAAGACTAGTATGTCACCAAGCACATGTAAGTATAACGCAGTAATCAGAAAGCAGTTTAGTAATTCAACACAGTCATCAATTACTTTAATTAACATTAATTAAATCGTACAGATACATGTAATCATGAGGGTTGTCACATGCCGACTATAGCCTCGTATCCCTAGAGTTTAAGAATATACTTGGGTTAGTTGCAAGTAAGTTAGATATCCCGTATTCGATAGAACTAGCTAATGGGAAGCTAGTAAAAGCAAACGAAGCGATTAGAGGCTGTGTGATAGAGCTTGGAGAGTGGGAGTTTACGATAGATCTTCTACCAGTTGAATTGGGAAGTTTCGATGTAGTAGTTGGAATGGATTGGTTGTCAAGTAATCGAGCTGAGATCGTATGCCATGAGAAGATTATCCGTATTCCGATGGTGAATGAAGAGACGATCGTGATTCATGGGGAGAAGCAAGATACGCCTCTACGGATTATCAGTTGTTTGAAGGCACGGAAGATTTTGCGTAAAGGATGTGTTACCTTATTGGCTCACGTTGTCGATAAAGAAGCCGAAGAGCCAAAGCTCGAAGATATCCCTGTGGTAAGGGAATATCCTGAAGTCTTCCCGGAAGACTTGCCAGGATTACCTCCTCAACGACAAGTCGAGTTCCGTATTGACTTGGTTTCAGGCGCCGCGCCTGTAGCCAAGGCACCTTACCGACTTGCGCCATCAGAGATGCAAGAGTTATTGACGCAGCTTCAAGAGCTTCTGGACAAGGGATTCATTAGACCAAGCTTCTCTCCTTGGGGAGCTCCAGTTCTGTTCGTTAAGAAGAAGGACGGTAGTTTTCGTATGTGCATTGACTACCGGGAGCTGAACAAGTTAACCATCAAGAATCGGTATCCTTTACCGAGGATTGATGATTTATTCGATCAACTTCAAGGTTCGAGTTACTACTCCAAGATCGATCTTCGATCAGGTTATCACCAGCTGCGGATTCAAGAAGAGAGTATACCGAAGACTGCTTTCAGAACTCGTTATGGACATTACGAGTTTCTAGTGATGCCATTTGGTTTGACAAATGCACTGGCAGTGTTTATGGACTGGATGAACCGTGTTTGAAAGCCACATCTCGATAAATTTGTGATTGTATTTATCGATGATATTTTGATCTATTCACGGACAAAGGAAGAGCATGAGTAACACCTAAGAGCCATCTTAGAGCTGCTTAAGAAAGAGAAGCTCTATGCTAAGTTCTCGAAGTTCGAGTTTTGGTTACGTGAGGTACAGTTCCTCGTTCACGTGGTAAACGAGGATGGAATTCATGTGGATCCCACCAAGATCAAGGCAATTAGGAATTAGGAAACTCTGAAGACGTCAATCGAGATCCGACAGTTTTTGGGTTTAGCAGGGTACTACCGCAGATTCATTGAGGATTTTTCCAAAATCGCTCAACCACTGACCTCCCTTACTCAAAAGGATAAGAAGTATGAATGGGGAGATAAACAAGAAGAAGCTTTTCAGCTGCTTAAGAACAAGCTTTGTGATGCACCTATTTTATCCCTACCCGAAGGCACCGATGACTTCATGGTATACTGTGACGCCTCGCGTCAGAGATTGGGTTATGTGCTGATGCAGGGACAAAAGGTTATCGCTTATGCTTCACGCCAGCTAAAGGTTCATGAGAAAAACTACACCACGCATGATTTGGAATTAGGTGCAGTGGTGTTTGCTTTGAAGATTTGGCGGCATTATTTGTACGGTACCCGATGCACGATCTTTACAGATCACAAGAGCCTTCAGCACATATTCGATCAGCAGGAGCTTAACATGAGACAGCGACGTTGGGTAGAGTTGTTAAATGATTATGATTGCGAAATCAAATATCATCCAGGAAAGGCAAATGTAGTGGCAGATGCCTTGAGTCGAAAAGAAAGGATTAAGCCCATAAAGGTTAGGGCTTTAGAAATGATTATTCAGACAGACCTCTCGTTGTGTATTCGTGCTGCACAAAGAGAAGCTATTAAGAAGGAAAACATTAAAGCTGAATATCTCCGTGGGATTGAGAAAAAGATGGTACCCAATGAGGAAGGAACCTTGTGTTTTATGGGACGAATTTAGGTTCCGCTTTTTGGTGGTCTTAGATATGTTATTTTTAATGAAGCTCATAAATCGAGGTACTCTATCCATCCAGGATCAGACAAGATGTACCAAGATTTGAAGGATTATTACTGGTGGCCAAGACTTAAGGGTGATGTTGCTACTTATGTTGCGCCAAAGTGAAGGCCGAGTATCAGAAGTGTTGGACCCAGTTTGGCCTTAACAACTTCTTTTCACGTGATATGGCAAGTGATTTCAGTAAATGTGAAAAAGATGTGCAGAAATAGAAATCAGACTTTCAGAACCAAGACCTGCAGAATTATCAAGTTTATATCACTTTGAAACAAAATAGTTTACAAGGTGATTGTAAGATTATTATCTAATACAAATGAATCTTGAATTCTGTGGGTGGGAGGGCAATGGAGTTTTGTAGTATGTATGAATGCTAAGTTTCAAACTCATTGTCTTCTGCTTGGTTAGCCTTCTATTTATAGAAGGCTAGGTACATGAATAAACAATTGTTTATTCATGCAATAAGTCCTGCAAAAAGTAGCCATTTGACATATTCATTGAATCCAATAGTCAAGTTGCCTTTATAATCATGATATCCAATAATGTCAAGTTGGTTCGGTTATTGTGGCAGGATAGAGCTGATTTCAGACAAGTGGGGTATTCATCAGAATTTCTGATAAACCACTTCATCAGAAATTCTGGTGAACAAATCATCAGAAAACTTGATGATCAGATTCGTCAGAAACTGATGATATTTCATCAGAAATATCATCAGATCCATCAGAAATGACCTTCTCTGATAATAAAATTCAGCTCTTGATCAACTTGTGATTCATTTCAATTGTCCTATCCGATCTTCTTCTTCTTGTTGTGATCTTCAGGACTGTTGTCTTTCTTCATAGATCCAGTTGAATCTGATTTTCTTCAATACTTACAAATAAAGTTTCCTAACAAGAAGCCTTCAGGTCTTCTGTAGCAACCCGAGATACCCATGTGGAAATGGGAGCAGATCTCAATAGATTTCATAACGAAGTTGCCCAAGACTCCCAGAGGTCATGATACGATTTGGGTAATCGTAGACCGATTGACAAAGTCTGCGCACTTTTTGCCGATCAGAGAAAAGGATAACATAGGTAAGCTAGCTGAGTTGTACCTAAGGGAGATAGTCGCACGTCATGGAGTGCCTATCTCGATTATATCTGATAGAGATGGAAGATTCGTGTCAAGGTTTTGGCAATCCTTCCAAGAAGCGTTTGGTTCTCAGTTGAATATGAGTACTGCTTTTCATCCACAGACGGACAGTCAAAGTGAGAGAATGATTCAAACGCTAGAAGATATGCTTCGTGCTTGCGTAATGGGCTTGGGTGGCAGTTGGGACACTCACCTACCTTTGGTCGAGTTCTCCTATAACAACAGCAACCATACAAGCATTCAAGCTGCACCGTTCGAGGCTCTCTACGGACGCAAGTGTAGATCACCATTATGCTGGGCAGATGCAGGTGATACATAGCTGGTTGGTCCCAAACTGGTCCAAAAGACAACTGAAAAGATTATGCAGATCCGAGAGTGCATTAAGGCAGCTCATGATCGACAAAAGAGCTATGCGAACCAAAGACGAAAACCCTTGGAATTCGAAGTGGGTGATATGGTTTTGTTGAAAGTCTCACCTTGGAAAGGTGTGGCACGCTTTAGGAAGCGTGGTAAGTTAAACCCACGTTATATCAGACCGTTCAGAATTCTGGAAAGAGTTAGTACTGTAGCGTACAAGTTGGAGCTACCAGCAGAACTTAATGGTGTTCATGATACATTCCATGTATCTAATTTGAAGAAAAGTCCAACTCAAGAGGCAGTGATTATCCCTGCTGACAAAGTTCACATTGACGACACACTCCACTTTACCGAAGAACTTGTTGAGGTCATAGATTGGAAGGTTAACAAGACTCGGAGGAGTAGTGTTAAGCTCGTCAAGGTTCGATGGAATGCGCGTCACGGCCCCGAGTTTACTTGGGAGGGTGAAGACCGCATGAAAGCTAAATACCCGCATTTGTTCCCCAAATCCCCTGCAGCTAGTAATAAAGCTTAAAATTTCGGGATAAAATTTTCTTAACAGGGGGAGAATGTGACAAGTGTCAAAATTTCATGTATCTGTACAACTATTAAACCATGATTAGTGCTTAATGACTGTGCTGAATTACAATTAATGACTTAAATTGCTTTCTGATCATTGCCATATACATACATGTGCATCCTATATTGCAAATGACATATCATTATTGCATGCAAACTTTATTAACTCAAATGATGCATGAAACACAGATAGCACAGTTATCAGACAAATCAGAAGAATGCTGATAGAGTTCAGTACATAGACAGACAAGGTGTTGAGACACAGAATGGGCCAGAAACCAATTATTACACTAGTATAGTGTGTAGGAAAGTAAGGATCATAAAACTGCCTTCCTAGAGATAGTTTAAGTGCCGAAAAGTGCCTAAAACTCACATAAACTGCAGAATTCTGCAGAAAATCAGCAAAATCATCATTTGAACACTCTAATATCATGCAGAAATATGGTTAAATGGTCCTGAATGCTTTCCTAAGTATCGGGAATCAAAACGGTCACAAAAGGTAACATAAAGCTCACTAAACTGCATAGTTTAGCACCTTAACGAACCGGTAACCAACCAAACAACCGGACACTACCCGAAACACCAAATTTTCACTAGAAGCATTATTTTAACATTACCAAGCTAGTTATGGTCGCCGAACATCATAACACACAATATAACACCTAGTAACTAAACACCTAACTAAATACTTGAATTTTAACCATAAACTAACTATTTAGTTAAACCTAAGCCTATTACCCCCCCCCCCCACCTAGTAATCAGCCCAAACAAGGACCCCACCTTGTGATTTTATCATAATATTAAAATAGATCTTGTTTCTACTTTCTTGAGCATATAAACCAATGGAGAATGTGAAGTTAGTGGATTATAAGTAAACCTTCAAGGCTTAACCCCTCATAACATCTTCATTTCACTAACACACTTTCTTCTTTTCTTCTTCCCTTGGTCACGGCCGAACACAACCACCCACACACCACCATCATTCAATCAAATCTCATGCTTTCTACACATATACAAGGTGTTAGAAGGTGCACAAAGAAGCTTCGAGCTTTCAGAAGTTGAAGGACCTTCACCATTTGCTTTTATCCACTCCATTTCTTTCATTTATCATCCCTAGCCTTGAGCTAGTAGTAAGAACACTATACTCTTCATTTTACATCTTATTTTGTTGGTTAAAAGAAGATACATGATGTTAATCTTGAAGATCACTAAGAATCAAGAACATGAAACATGAACATAAGCATAAAATCATAAGAAATCTTGATGTTTATGTGTTGTTAGGCTTGTTGATTATTGTTTACTCATGTTAATGATGTAGATCATCATATGATCTTGTTAGATGATGATTAAAAACATAATCTAGCAAGATGAGAGGATGAAAATGTTAAAGATTCATAGATCATCCTCACATAAACCATGAACTTGAAAGAATAAGTTGATTTCTTGTAAAATGATGATCAAAAATCTAAGATTTCAAGAATGATTTTTCAAGAAACCAAGTTAAAAATACAAAGTTTACTTAATCTTGGTTTTTAAAGAAATCAACCATGTTTTTAGAGGTTAAACATGTGTAGAAATATATATGTAACAAAAAAAATCCAAGAAGAAACATTTTTAGAAAGTGTGATTACATGTTGTAAAGATCTAGATTCTTCAAAAATGATGTTTTTAAATAAACAACAACACTTTAAAAGGTAACTAAGCTTACTAAATACACTAGTATGTTACTACACATTTTTATAAATTTTCAAGTTCATGAGTTAGTAGTTTATGCTTCATTTTGGCAAATTGGTAAGTGTAGATTTAATTGTTGTTGATTGTGTTGATTTACAAAAGAAAATGATATGCCTTGAAGGCATGGAAACCTCCATTTTTAGGGGAAACTATGGCAAAAAATTTCTAAAGATTAAACACTTAGAAAAATATTTCTAAACAAATATTTACAAGTATATTTCAAACCATAAACTTTCACATAAAGTTTGCCATGATTTTGTTACAAAGATTATAAATATTGGAGGTTGTTTTTTGTAAATAAAAGTGACTAAATATGTATTTAGGAAAAATATATTTAGATGTCACCATGTGTGTGATTATTTGCATATTATGTGTATTAGTTATATTATTTTAGGACTTGAAATAATATAAGTTGTCAAAATACCAAGAAATTACAATCCAAAATATTACCAAAATTCCAAGGAATAAATATACAAAGAATACCAAAAATATTGGGGAAACCGAACTGAGGAATATAACTTACAAAATATTCCGGAAAATTTATTCATAAGTATATTTTGGTAATAAGTATTTTGGACACCAAAAGAACAAAAATATGATTTTTACAATTATTACAAATATATCATATTTTTTACAAGGAGAAAATACATTATTTTTGGCAAATAACAATATATATATATATATATATATATATAGGGAGAAGATCATGCGAGAACCACCTCTTATTGTGAGAACCGCGAGAACCAATGTGAACACACCAAAAATGCCTAAAAATAGCTAAAAATCACACACAAAAAAAATTTTTGATTTTTTTAATATTTTTTAGGTTAAAATCGCTACTTTTCGAACTCAAAAAAAAAAATTTAAATTTTTTTTTTTTTTTAAATTTATTTTTTTTTTGGCTTCGAAAAGTAGCGATTTTATCCTAAAAAATATTTAAAAAATCAAAAAAAAAAAATTGGATTTTTTTTTGATTTTTTTAGATTTTTTTAGGTTTTTTGGGGGTTTAGTTTTTAGCATTTTAGCTTGGGGGGGGGGGGGGGGTGGGGGGTTTAGGTTTTTGGGGGGTGGGGGAGGGGGGTTTAGGTTTTGGGGGGGGGGGGTGGGGTTAGGTTTTTTTTAGCTTGGGGGGGTTAGGTTTTGGGGGGTGGGGGGTTTAGGTTTTTGGGGGGGGGGGGGTGGGGGTTAGGTTTTTTTTAGGTTTTTTTAGCTATTTTAGGTTGTGTTCACATTGGTTCTCAAGGTTCTCACAATAAGGGTGGTTCTCGCATGAGCCACTCCCTATATATATATATATATATATATATATATATATATATATATATTTCTTGGAATTATTAGAAGATGTATTATTTTTGGGAGAAAATGTATTTTCTTAAAAAAAACTTGAAATATATTATTTTGTCACACCCCGACCGCGTAAAACAACGAAACCACGGCGGAAACGTCGGGGAGTGTCGTGGCAGAATCATTGTTTCATAACACATGGAAATTTGAAGTTTCGTTTTATTTAAAGGTTAACCATTTACATCTGTTGGTGCATGAAATGTCTGTTGACTATGTCTACATCATGTCTTAGGTCAAGATAGGTCAACATAGGGTCTTGAAAGTTAAATTAGGGTTTATATGATGTATTTCGCTTTTATGTACATAGGATAGAAGTGATTTCGCTTGTATGTACATCAAGGGTTTCGCTCATAGGGTATCTTAGTGGTTTCGCTTATATGTCAACAACAGGTTTCGCTTATTTGGTTATGTCATAAGAGCGAAACCTCAGGGGCTATATATAGGCATCATAAGCGAAACCATATCATTTATGTATGACGTTGGAGCGGAACCTGGTCTTGCTTTCGGTAACGAAACTCTGTCAAAATTGATTCAGAAAGCAATAAAAGAGAAGGAATTGAATAGGAAAAGCTGTGTAACTTCGTGTATACTGATTCCGCCTTTATACGTGAAGATGGACATCCTTGACTGACTTTTCAGGGTCACAAAACGGTCCAACAAGTGGTATCAGAGCTTCAGGACGAGGAGTTCATACTACTACAGCTGTTTCAACAAATTTCACTCATTTCTACTCACTTTCTCTCATATTTTTTTGATTTATAATGGTTCCTACGGTTGAAATGACCTGAATTTCGAGTATAACGTGTAAAACATACAATTAACAAACCCTAGAAAGTTTCAGGTTGAAATTCGGACTAAAAATGGTGAAAATTAACTAAAAACGTGATTCCGCTTTTCCGAACATTCGAAGGTTTCGCTTTTTCGGTAATCGAAGGTTCCGCTCATATGAACCATAAGGTTCCGCTTATTCGTACAAGTTTAGTTTCACTTTTACGAACAAGTTAGTTCCGCTTGAACGGACATTGGGTAGTTCCGCTCGAACAGACATTAGAGTTTTGCTCGAACGAACAATTGACTTTTGCTCATTCGGATATTACACACTTTCGCTTATACGGTCAAGTGTGGTTTCGCTTTTCTGTCAAAACATAGTTTCGCTCATTTGTCAAGAGTAGTTTCGCTTCTGTGACACTTAGCATATTTCGCTTATCTGTCACACAAGCTGGTTTCGCTTTTGTGTCTTTATTGTTCAAAAATTTCGAAAATTCGTCTAAGTGTTTGCTGATTTTTTCAGGAACGTACAAGATGGATGAAATAAAACCTTTCAAAGATACAAGAACAGAAGAACAAAAATTATCGTACAGAAAACAGAGAGCTCACTGGAAGATGATGCATATTTCTCGTATTTACTATGAAGCTATGATGGCGAAAAGATGGGATGTCAATAGAGAATGTTATCTTGATCCTGAAGGAAACATTGCTATTGATGATAAAACTGTTAGTGAGGAAGCTCTAGTTGAATGTTTTGCTGAAGAAGAAGAAGCTTTACAGAGAAAATAGTGGCGAGGTGACAAAGAGAATGATAAAGAAAAAGAAAAAGATGAAACTTTAAATGACAATGAAGTAGATCCTAGTAATGCTGGTGATCATGATGATGAAGTTGCTACTAATAATCAGTTGGCAGTGAATGATGATCAAGAAGCTGAGAACATGCCAATATTTGATCATGGTGATTCAGATTCTGAGGAGGAGCAGATTTCAAGTCAAACAAAATGTGAAGTTGTGATGACTGAAGAAGTTGTGAAAGAAGCTGTTACTGAAAAACAGTAGGTTTTTGAAGAAGTAATTTCAAAGATAGATGAATCTGAAAAGTCTGTATATGAGAAATCTGAAACAGTGATTAAGAAAGAGGTTGCGGAAGATACACCAGTCTGTGAGATTGTTCAGAAGGAGAAGAAACAGACTGAAGATATTCAAACTTTGAAAGCTGAAAAGAAACCTGATGATGAACAGATTTTGGAGTTGCGCTTGAACTGCGAAAAACTAAAATCTGAAAATGACAAATTTTTGAAGAATGTTGAAAGTTTGACATTAGAAAACAAAATGTTGAAAGAAAAAGAAAATGTTTTTGAAAATGAAAAATTAAAAATTGAAAAAGATTTTCAAAGTCAAATGAAGGTTTTAGAAGATGAAAAATCTGTTATTTTTAAAAATAATCTTGAAAAACAAATTGAAATAAATTCTCATCTTCAGAAAATCATTCGGCTTGAAAATGAAGCTAAAATTGCTCGAAATAAAATTACCGAGCTTGAGAATAAATTGAAAGGTTTTGTGACTTCTGCACCATATGTGTGTCCAAAACCAATCAATGCTGTTCCAATAAGTGACAATGTCACAAATTTTGACAAAGTCAAAATTGAAAATTGTGATGAAATATCTGATGATGAAAAAGAAAAGAAAAGAAAAATATTTTTAGATCTACAAGAAAAATTTAAAAATATTGTTTTGCAATCTACTGAAACAGGTGAATGTTCTAAACAAAAACCTGTTAAGAAGAATGCAGAACAGAAACAAAAAGATAAAAATTTGAAAGACTTCAAAATTGAAAATAAAAGCTCATCAGATAAGTCATCCAATCATTATCAAAAATCACAAAAATTTAAAAATGAAAACTCACAAAATGTTGGTAATAAGTGGTGCAGGTTTGACCACAGTGCTTCAAAGCCAAAACCAGTTTTCAAGAAGAGTGATGATTACCACAAAGCCAGACAATGTTATGATCTAAGCATATGGTGTGAAAGTGGTGAATGGTACAATAACAGAGTGTGTTACACCTGTGGTGTGAGAGGACACATTGCTGTTAACTGCCAGAATTGGAGTTATGAGACAAGAAGATGCTATAATTGTCATATTAGAGGACATATTGCCAGAGATTGCCCAAGGAGATCAATGGGAAGATCGATGGTTGAATCTCAAAGAATGGCAAAGAAACCAGTCAATGTCAAGCCCAAAGAACAGAAGGTTCAAGAACCTAAAGTTCAAGAAAAGAAAGTGAGGCTTTCTCAGGGGCAGAAAGACAGACTGAGGAAGAAGGCAAGAGAATATCTAGAGAAAATTTTGTCTTCGGGTTCACCGGACAGATTGAATAAAAGTTCTGATGAATCAACTCACTCGACTGTAAAGCCAAGTAAATTGAATTCTTCATATGCAAATCTGAGGACAAAAGAGAAAAAGGAGAAAAAGAAAATGGTCGGCGATGAATCTGATGTGTCAAAGTCAGACAAGCCACCATCAGGCAATGAATCTGACAGGTCAAAGTCAGACAAGCCATGTGCAGGCAATGATTCTGGTTCATCAAAGCCAGAGGAGCCTAGTGTTAAGGTAAAAAAGGAGAATTCGGGTTTAACAAGGGATGATGAAAATTATCCACCATTGTTGAACAAGAATTCAAAATCACCCAAGGATCGTCAGGCTTGGGTGAATCTTTTCAAATAGAAAAACCTGACTTGCCGGAGTTCCCAGGTTGGTAAGCGTGGAACATGAATCGGCACATTTCTTGAGAAATTTCACTCTGGTGATTTTTCGCCTTACATGTGGTAAATCAGGGACATTAAGTTGTACTTGATTTCCTACAAGTGTTTGTGTTGATAGAATCTTGAACTGTTAAATCTTTCAAAATAGTTAAAGGAGAACAAAGTGATGAAGTAATCCCCTAACCAACAAGTGGTTTGTTAATTCAACAAAACTAATTTTCCGAAAGAAACATTTGATTAAAACAAACTTAAGTGTTTTGAAATCACAATGGGAAAATAGTTTGTTGTCAGGGGGAGTTCTGATTGTTAAGCCAAGTGGATGGCGAATTGAAGTAATTCGATATCGGTTGTCAGTTTGTTTTCAAATTTTCCCAGAAAATCAAAATTGAAACATATTTTGATTTTAGGGGGAGAAAAATTTTTAAAAATAGAAAATTTGAAAATGTCAAAAACATTGAAAAATCAAAAATGAGTTTTGTTGAGAAAAGAGGAAATGATAGTAAATCAGTGGACTATCACAGCATGCTAAAGAAATGTAATGTCAAATGTGATAAACAGTCTCACTGATGATATGCCAGTAGGTTTTTGCACATTTAGTAGATTGTGACGAGATATAAACCTAAATTCAAACTTGCATATATCGTGAGTAACATCTCTCGGATATATGGGTAACCCCCGAAATCTCGTTTGAAATATTCCTTTTTCTGATATACTAGGTCTTTATACTCAGTGATATCTGGGGTATTATTCTGGGACTTCTGCTGAACGGTAGTTCTGACCTAGTCCTTGGATAATACTTTCTGCAAATGCTTGAAACATAGCATAAACCCTCAGCATGCAGATGAAACAATAAAATTGATAGTCGCTGCTGTTGTAGCTAAAAGATCCTCTAAAGGGGACATACTGTAAAGTCGAAGCTGATATCTCTCTGCGTATATGGAAGTATCGACCTGAGATCCCTCGGCCCTCGCATTACCTAATTTATGTACAGATGTCATTGTAGTATACTCACCTGTAAGACTGAATATTGGGATTCTGGATACGAGAGTATATTCTGAGGTGGGATACGCGATTAAGTTTAAGTGCTTAAGACATTAAATTCATATCTCGAAGCAGTTGAACTTTGTGTGAAAATTTAAGTGGATTAGTATACTGACAATCATGGTGAATCGTTTAGAACTTAAAATGTCTAAAGCTTAATGGTGCTAGTGATTTGTCTCATAAACTGATATGATCCTCTTACACAAACTCACAAAAATATTGTTTGTAGATATTTCTTTACTGCATTTCTTTAAAATCAAAAATTCAAAAAGATTTTCGACAACTGATGTTGAAGAGCTGATTTTCAAAATTCCAAGTGCTAAACATGATGAATTGGATTGGGAGAATGTGTTGAAAGTTTTGAATGTCATATACAAATGTTTTGAAAGTTTGTGTGCTTAGTTAATCAAGGTCATTCATTTGAACTTGATGTAACTAGTATGTTTGTTGAATATTTGATGTCTACCAGTAAGTTTCTTAATTATAACTGTTATAAATTTGTGAAACTTATGTTAAGGTAGAGGAAGTGCAGGTTAATCAGGATGTAAACTTCATTATTCCCACGAAAGCTAAATGTCAAAGCTTGAACCAGATCTAGACCTCAGATTCTAGCATATTTAAAGGGGGAGTCTGTGAAAGGGGGAGTCTGGATCAACAGTCAAAGGGAAGTTTGAAGATGGAGCTAGGAAGTGAACCTGAACTTGTGCAGATAGAATGCTTATGATGTGAAGACAGAGAGTTGGAGAAAAGACCAAGACTGAAGACTCGGAGCTGAAGACTTCGTCAACATCCAAGGGGGAGTCTGTTGGTGCATGAAATGTCTGTTGACTATGTCTACATCATGTCTTAGGTCAAGATAGGTCAACATAGGGTCTTGAAAGTCAAATTAGGGTTTATATGATGTATTTCGCTTTTATGTACATAGGATAGAAGTGATTTCGCTTGTATGTACATCAAGGGTTTCACTCATAGGGTATCTTAGTGGTTTCGCTTATATGTCAACAACAGGTTTCGCTTATTTGGTTATGTCATAAGAGCGAAACCTCAGTGGCTATATATAGGCATCATAAGCGAAACCATATCATTTATGTATGACGTTGGAGCGGAACCTGGTCTTGCTTTCGGTAACGAAACTCTGTCAAAATTGATTCAGAAAGCAATAAAAGAGAAGGAATTGAATAGGAAAAGCTGTCTAACTTCGTGTATACTGATTCCGCCTTTAAACGTGAAGATGAACATCCTTGACTGACTTTTCAGGGTCACAAAACGGTCCAACAACATCGTCTTGAAATCTAAACAAACAAGTTAAACATAGTCTATCATTATTATTAAGTCACTAAGGCCTCGTCCAGTCCTATGTGAGCATACATCCTAGCAATCAACATCATTCAACAACACCTGAAACATATGTAAAAACAAAGTCAGCAAAGAAATGCTGGCGAGCACATAGGTTTATGAGAGTGTCAGATTCATGGCTAGTTTACATGTTGCAATACCTAATTAAAAACCTTGTTTTAAAAAGTATAGTATTGCGACATAATTAACCAACTCAAATCAAGTTGGTTATAATTTGTAAAATCTCGTAGCCATGATTCTTAACCCAAAACATTTATTTAATTAAATCAAATTGTAAAACATCTCGTAAAAACTAGTTAATAAAACTCGTATGGTTTATGTTATTTAGAAAACATCGTTGTGTGACATTGTTTCAAAATCGTTTACCCAAGTGAACTAAATAACGCCACGGTATGTAATATGATGAAAACACTTATATATAAGAAGAACCAGCGGCATATCTACCATGTTTTCATCACATTAAACCCGTCCCGTTATCTAAACACTAACCAAAAACCAATCGTTTAACTCGTTAAAATCGCTTCAGTCGTTTAAATCATTCTCGTTTTAATTGTGAAAACTACTTTTGGTCGCCTCGCTAATAACATCCAAACCTTCGC
Organism: Helianthus tuberosus; assembly: GCA_030545235.1. Classification (NCBI taxonomy): domain Eukaryota; kingdom Viridiplantae; phylum Streptophyta; class Magnoliopsida; order Asterales; family Asteraceae; genus Helianthus; species Helianthus tuberosus. The sequence continues at coordinate 25,036 of JARYGA010014075.1, read as the reverse complement.
AACTCGAATATCTCAAAACTCGCATTAATAAACCACCAAAGGGTAAATTAACAATCACAGATTCAGTCGTTACCCACCTAACCCACACATAACCATGGGTGCAGTCTGATAACGGGATTTGTCAGATCATATGGTACCATAACCTAATACTGGTCGGTTCGGCCAAAACTAATGAATGTTATTTGTTATGTAATTACAACTAACAAGTTTATCCACATTATCGAAATCGTTATTAATTTAATATAAATCATTTTAATCATTTTCGAAACCATCGTTAAAAACATCGAAATCATTTAACACATATGAATCACCCCAAAACAATTGAAAACAGTAAAATAGGGGAACTATGTACTCACTTGAGAATGCTTAGAAGTCTTGAATAACAACCAAGCAAAGCTAGAGGGGTCACGGAAATCAATCGGCACCTAAGATAGGTAACTATATTAATAAACCGGGCCTAAATCAGAAGATCGGATAGGATGAGGTTTCATAAACCAAATGAGTATTGGAAATCATATGACATAGTTTAACAAAGCCTACATACTAAATCGAAACATAACCTAAGTGCTTACGACCCATTACGACCCGTTAAGGTAGCGTACGCTACTTTAACGCGTCGTTCACGTAAAACGCGTTCGGACCGCCTAACTAGTCCTATGACAAGTATTATATGCCTTAACATGTCTAATAATGTTACCTAATCAGTTTAGATGTAAAAATTTAGGTTACATATGCTTAAAATGAATTTATGCGTAAAAAGGGCATTTTGGTCATTTTTCCTAAGGCATATAAACTACTTATCATACAACTACTTAAACTAAGTGACCATAAGGTATAACCTCGGAAGGTTATTCCCTATACAACTATGGTCACTAAACATGCTTGGTCGGATCCTACTGATCGACCAAACAGGTCTAGTTCGAAAGTCTAAGTGGTGGTTTAGACCGCTTGACTTACGACTCTACACAAGCACTAAACTAAAAGTGACGAGCTAAACATGTTAAAACATGTTTCGTTAAGTTAGAAAACAGGTTTTGATATCAAAACAAACGGTTTTGATACCCAAGAATAGTTTGGTTGCAAAATATGCATGAACGCGCATTTTGACCGAAACTATAACTCGTCACTACACCTAATCAACGTGGTAATCAGTAGGTATAGTCACTAGGGACTATAACCATCGTGATTACGCTCACGTTGCAAATTTCAAATGAACTTTGTGTTGACCAAAGACTGGTCAAAGCAGAAAGTCAAACACTGTTTGATTTCACACTTGAAAAGCGATAAAAGCACGAAAGAATACTTACAAAGGGTCCAAGTAAGGAAATCTTGATCAAACTACTCAGGTATGAAGTTCTTGAACTCCAACTTAGAGTAATTCAATCAGATTTGTGAGGAATGAGGAATGAAGGTGATGGGTATTTATAGAAAACCCACAACCGTTAGGATCGTTACTCGCAAAACGTGCTTCGATCTTGACCCTCCATGTGGGCACATGGTATTGTAATACAAGGGGCATACTAAAAACCATCAAATCTAGCCCATAGAGTGCAAAACCTTGGGTTAAAACCATCAAAAACAAGATAGAAGTCCAAATACAATGTTTCTGTATGATGTGCTCTCACGGGATGCGTAAGAATAGCCCCTGGCTTACGCGCCCCTCCTGAATACTTTGACAGAATTACACTTTTGGTCCCTGCAGCCTAGAAACTTTATATTTGATGCATTTTTGACACGTTTAAGCCCTGTTAACCCCATTTCAAAGCTCTAAAATGAAGTTAAAGTATAGGGAACTTAAAACATGCTCAAAAATATCTCAAATGTTGGTTCGTTTGGCTGTACGGTTGCGTTGTTCGGTTAATTACGACGAAACACGAACGGACGCGAAAAACGATCCAAACTACGCAACGAATGGAATTTTATCATGCCAATCACTAAAATAAAATATTTTAATGATAACATAATTTTTTGGATGTCTGAATATATTCAGAACGTAAGATATGCGCGAAAATGCAAACTTACGCACTTTTTGACACTTTTAGTCCCTGTTGATCAAATAAGTTTATTTTTGCGTATCAAACACCTCAAATCCTATTTCTAAGCTATGTAAAGGATATTTAGGGCATGTTTAACTTATGATCAAGTTCTGTAATGTTCGTTACAGTACGAGTCGGCATACTTTCACAGTTTGTCGAAATTAGTCCATGTAAGCGAATAAACTTGATTTCGACACACCAAACCTACCAAAACTTATTTCTAAGTTATGTAAAGGTTATTTAAGGTATGTTAAGCCTATGTTACTGTTTCAAAGTGTTTGTCGCGTTAAACTGATTACGTCTACGCATCAGTTCGCGTATAACTTTCTAGAAAGCAATTTAGAGCTCGAAATCAAACAAGAATTGATATGTGCAAACGATACACATATTTATACAAATCCCAAGTATGAAACACAATATTTAATTGATTTGGTATTTGTTTGATGGTCGTAGAGACATAGAAGTCACAGTCTCCCCTACTTCAGGAAATTTCGTCCCGAAATTTATTCAGAGGAAACTTGTGAGAGCTCGAAACATGAAGTCAAAAAGATAAAACAACACTGGTTAGGGTTCTGAACTTCTAGTAACTTTAATAACATTATGCTTGCAATGTAAGAGGGACACTTATATACAAGTATATGAAGCGCCATTGGTGCGTCCACCGTACCTCCATTACATTGTTCACGTTTTGTTATTGTTGCCACTATAGGTTCTTAGACATGATAAATATTACTGGGGTTCCTGTGCACTGAATTTCATAATTATGTACGCATCCATAATTACGTAATTCCTTGCATAGTCCGCACAGTGCATTTTATAATGTGTAGGGGAAAACCAAATGAACAAACCTGTGATGAGTGTGACTAGACCATCCTAGGGTCCTTTTTAATTAAATCAATAAATGATCTCTTTAAATAGACCACCAAGAAGTCTTTTCAGTTATATCATCGCATGCCATTCTTAACCAGATTCTGAATCAACCTTTTTAACTAGACCACTCAAATGGTTTCTTTTGAATTATAGAATGGTACTATATAATCCAAGGGTCTTAACTATTACGTAGAAGCCCATTAAGGATTTGAGGTAGTACCTTTGGATATCCTACTATGAATCCCTCAGACGAAGATATGGAAGATTCTACGAGGATTTGGATAACAAAAATTTGGATCACACAAAAACATAAGAGAAAACACATAATCACATAATTGTTTAACTTGACCTTTAATTTGTTATCTTTGGACATGGGTATTTAAAGCACACCAGGAATCCAATCCGTGGATTTCATTTGGTACCTAACTATGAAGATAGGAAGATCTTAATAGGAATTTGGCTTTGTCCTTATTGGACCGTAATGTACGTATCAAAGCGTACAAAGAATCCAATCAAGGGCTCCGATTTGAGCGATAATCATCCAAGGATCTAATTGTGAAGATAAGAAGATCCTATATGGATTTTGGAATTTGAAAAGCGGGAGACGCTTTGAAACCTTGCACTAGATGTGCTTAAGTCGATACACGAGGTAGAATGCTCATGAAGTTGAGGTGCTAGATATGCCAAGGCGACAGCAGAATGCTTTCAAAAACTATGCATAGGGTTCTTTAGAAATGTGGTTAATGATTTTGAAACCTTACGTAATGCTTTTGAAATCATGTGGGATGAATTTTGAAATTTGAAATTATGTATAAGGTTTTTTTTAAAAACATGAATAATGCTTTTCGAAATGATGCAATTGATATACTAAGTAAATATACTGTGTTAAAATTGTTTTCAAACTATATGAAATATTTTGAAATCATGAAGGTTGTTTTGAAAACCTATACTATGTATGTTGTTATGAAAAGCAGAATGTAATGATATGGGTACGAGATTGAAGAAAATATCCTTAGTTATCTAACCAAGGATTTAAAAGTGACATTTTGAATAATCGTCTAAAAATTGTCACTTATATTTTGTACTTTGTTTCTTAGAATGAAATGAGTACTTAGAATTTTCGAGGAAATCATGAGCAATCACATGAACGAGAGAATTACAAATATGGTTCTTTGGTGTAGGTATCGTAGGGGTATGCCATACACATATGCAACTATATTTGTACATCAGAATTGTGAACAACAATTTATTTATAAACAAAACCGATTATTTTCAGAGTTCAAGAAAAACAAAATAAACATAAGAATAAGATTCAGATTATTCAAAGCAACAGCATCTTCTAATCAGCCAAATGCTCATCCGTGGGTCAGATTTTCATTGACAAACTTTGGGCATTTGTTCCTGAAATGACCCATCTCGCCACAGATGTAGCAAGTACCAGGCGGAAAACGAGCTCGTATTGGATCTGCTTGAGCATCAGTAGGATCTGCAACAGTTTTATTTTGGATCGCAAAACGGCATGTTTTGACCAAATGTCCCCATCGTCCACAGTGGGTACATTTGAAACATGGTGTTTGAACTAGATGATAACCATTGCATTGATTGCACAAGGGAGCAGTTCCCAAGTACGGCTTCTTGGCTGGTGGTGCTGCCACCTGGCTAGGTTCTGCTTGATTTGGTGCCACGGCTGTGGGATCCTTTGAAGCTTTGCGTTTCTTCGATTTTGGTGAAGGCTTGGCTTCTGCTTCCTGTGGTGATTCTTGGGTAGCTTCATCCTGGAGACGAGACATGGCAATAGCTAATTCAACAGTCTTCAGGATTACTTCGCCTATTCGCTCGGCAAATTTGGTAGCCTGCTCGTACATCTGAGTGTCATGGCGATGAGGAGACATCTTAAAGGAAATGAAAGACATAGGAGAAAACAAGTGAAATGTTATCGGTTAATCAAAACAGAATGATAACACATAAAAATTGAGATCATTTGTTTGTTACCTAAGGTAAACAAATGAGATGGTGACTAATCAAAGTAAGCGGGTCATATTAATGTATCGCAAAGACATGCTTTAGCCTATAAGTGGACACTCACCCCAAGAGTTCCCAGGTAAGAGTGACTGGTCCGATTATGTGGATTTGTACGAACACTCTAGCCTTAGACAGAAAACTCAGGATACAAGCATCCACTCTTCCAGATTGCACGCGTTCACGCTATTCTTTGATGAGATTTGAAAATTTAGAGGGTTTAAAACCTAGTAATCAATCATCCTAGAATAGATGATTGGTTTTCAAAGCGGATTAGAAATTGTGTTCTTGTTGTGGTTGTCGCCTAAGGATAGGTGACAGTATTGTTTTAAGATCTAAACACAAGAATCTTGTGTTAGGGTCCTAGGAAGGTTATAGACTGGGTCAAAGCATTACTAATAACCTAATTCCCTATAACCATAAGCTCTGATACCAACTCTTCTGTCACACCCCGACCGCGTAAAACAATGAAACCGCGACGGAAACGTCGGGGAGTGTCGTGGCAGAATCATTGTTTCATAACACATGGAAATTTGAAGTTTCGTTTTATTTAAAGATTAACCATTTACGTCACTAAGGCCTCGTCCAGTCCTATGTGAGCATACATCCTAGCAATCAACATCATTCAACAACACCTGAAACATATGTAAAAACAAAGTCAGCAAAGAAATGCTGGCGAGCACATAGGTTTATGAGAGTGTCAGATTCATGGCTAGTTTACATGTTGCAATACCTAATTAAAAACCTTGTTTTGAAAATATAGTATTGCGACATAATTAACCAACTCAAATCAAGTTGGTTATAATTTGTAAAATCGCGTAGCCATGATTCTTAACCCAAAACATTTATTTAATTATATCAAATTGTAAAACATCTCGTAAAAACTAGTTAATAAAACTCGTATGGTTTATGTTATTTAGAAAACATCGTTGTGTGACATTGTTTCAAAATCGTTTACCCAAGTGAACTAAATAACGCCACGGTATGTAATATGATGAAAACACTTATATATAAGAAGTACCAGCGGCGTATCTACCATGTTTTCATCACATTACACTTGTCCCGTTATCTAAACACTAACCAAAAACCAATCGTTTACCCAAATCGTTTAACTCGTTAAAATCGCTTCAGTCGTTTAAATCATTCTCGTTTTAATTGTGAAAACTACTTTTGGTCGCCTCGCTAATAACATCCAAACCTTCGCAACTCAACTATCTCGAAACTCGCATTAATAAACCACCAAAGGGTAAATTAACAATCACAGATTCAGTTCTTACCCACCTAACCCACACATAACCATGGGTGCAGTCTGATAACGGGATTTGTCAGATCCTATGGTACCATAACCTAATACTGGTCGGTTCGGCCAAAACTAATGAATGTTATTCGTTATGTAATTACAACCAACAAGTTTATCCACATTATCGAAATCGTTATTAATTTAATATAAACCATTTTAATCATTTTCGAAACCATCGTTAAAAACATCAAAATCATTTAACACATATGAATCACCCCAAAACAATTGAAAACAGTAAAATAGGGGAACTATGTACTCACTTGAGAATGCTTAGAAGTCTTGAATAACAACCAAGCAAAGCTAGAGGGGTCACGGAAATCAATCGGCACCTAATATAGGTAACTATATTAATAAACCGGACCTAAATCAGAAGATCGGATAGGATGAGGTTTCGTAAACCAAATGAGTATTGGAACTCATATGACATGGTTTAACAAAGCCTACATACTAAATCGAAACCTAACCTAAGTGCTTACGACCCATTACGACCCGTTTAGGTAGCTTACGCTACTTTAACGCGTCGTTCGCGTAAAACGCGTTCTGACCGCCTAACTAGTCCTATGACAAGTACTATATGCCTTAACATGTCTAATAATGTTACCTAATCAGTTTAGATGTAAAAATTTAGGTTACATATGCTTAAAATGAATTTATGCGTAAAAATGGCATTTTGGTCATTTTTCCTAAGGCATATAAACTATCTATCATACAACTACTTAAACTAAGTGGCCATAAGGTATAACCTCGAAAGGTTATTCCCTATACAACTATGGTCACTAAACATGCTTGGTCGGATCCTAATGATCAACCAAACGGGTCTAGTTCGAAAGTCTAAGCGGTGGTTTAGACCGCTTGACTTACGACTCTACACAAGCACTAAACTAAAAGTGACCAGCTAAACATGTTAAAACATGTTTAGTTAAGTTAGAAAACAGGTTTTGATATCAAAACAAACGGTTTTGATACCCAATAATAGTTTGGTTGCAAAATACGCATGAACGCGCATTTTGACCGAAACTATGACTCGTCACTACACCTAACCAACATGGTAATCAGTAGGTATAGTCACTAGGGACTATAACCATCGCGATTACGCTCATGTTGCAAAGTTCAAACGAACTTTGTGTTGACCAAAGACTGGTCAAAGCAGAAAGTCAAACACTGTTTGACTTTCACACTTGAAAAGCGATAAAAGCACGAAAGAATACTTACAAAGGGTCCAAGCAAGGAAATCTTGATCAAACTACTCAGGTATGAAGTTCTTGAACTCCAACTTAGAGTAATTCAATCAGATTTGTGAGGAATGAGGAATGAAGGTGATGGGTATTTATAGAAAACCCGCAACCGTTAGGATCGTTCCTCACAAAACATGCTTCGATCTTGACCCTCCATGTGGGCACATGGTATTGTACAAGGGGCATATTAAAAACCATCAAATCTAGCCCATAGAGTGCAAAACCTTGGGTTAAAACCATCAAAAACAGGTTGGAAGTCCAAATACAATGTTTTTGTCTGATGTGCTCTCGCGGGCCGTGTAAAAATAGCCCCTGGCTTATGCGCCCCTCCTGAATACTTTGACAGAATTACACTTTTGGTCCCTGCAGCCTAGAAACTTGATGTTTGATGCATTTTTGACACGTTTAAGCCCCGTTAACCCCATTTCAAAGCTCTAAAATGAAGTTAAAGTATAGAGAACTTAAAAAATGCTCAAAAATATCTCATATGTCGGTTTGTTTGGCCGTACGGTTGCGTTGTTCGGTTAATTACGATGAAACACGAACGGACGCGAAAAACGATACAAACTACGCGACGAATGGAATTTTATCATGCCAATCACTAAAATAAAATATTTTAATGATTACATAAATTTTTGGATGTCCGGGTAGATTCATAACATAAGATATGCGCGAAAATGCAAACTTATGCACTTTTTGACACTTTTAGTCCCTGTTGATCAAATAAGTTTATTTTTGCGCATCAAACACCTCAAAGCCTATTTCTAAGCTATGTAAAGGATATTTAGGGCATGTTTAACTTATGATCAAGTTCCGGAATGTTCGTTACAATATGAATCGGCATACTTTCGTAGTTTGTTGAAATTAGTCCCTGTAAGCGAATAAACTTGATTTCGACACACCAAACCTTCCAAAACTTATTTCTAAGCTATGTAAAGGTTATTTAAGGTATGTTAAGCCTATGTTACTATTCTGGAGTGTTTGTCGCGTTAAACTGATTACGTCTACGCATCAGTTCGCATATAACTTTCCAGAAAGCGATTTAGAGCTCGAAATCAAACAAGAATTGATATGTGCAAATGATACAAATATTTATACAAATCCCTAGTATGAAACACAATATTTTATTGATTTGGTATTTGTTTGACGGTCATAGAGACACAGATGTCATATATTTTGAATGAAAAATAAATTTATATATATTTCCTAAGTTAGACTTAGAAATATATCATTTTTTAGACTTGTATGAGACTTATAAATATTTTTACCAAGGGAAAAATTATAAATAATTTTTTAAGTAATATTTCTTAAAATGTATATTTTGGAAATATATATTGATGTATTTTTATTAAGGATATTATTCCGGAAATGTTAATACAAAATTAAGTATAAGAATACATAACAATTACAAGAAAATACGTATTCTCGTACGTATAGATACACACCGGAATACGACACCAATACATGACAAAAATATACAAGTATAAGAATACGAATACAAATACACCCATCCTTGGGAAGGATATACATGTACAAATACATAAAAAGTAACAAGTTAAATATATTATTTTAACTAAATTCCAAAACTTGATAAATATAATTTAAGTTAAAATATTTATTATTTTAACAAATAATAATATAACTTGGAATAATATTAAAGACACAATGAAACGTAACTCAATGGCACTAATTAAGACTAAGTCAAGGCACGACCCGCTCGTCTAATAGACTGTAGTACGTTTGTAGGAAGTCGTGTGAACAAGTAACAGCTGTGAGTTACGTTGGATTGATTTGAAGAACGCAAAACTATGAGTTCATGTCCCCCTTTTCATTTAACTGTTTTTGGTTTTATAAATTCGGGGGTGAAGTACATGTTACAAACTGTTTACATACGATTACATTTGGTATGGTTAGCTAAGGAAAGGTACTGCTTGATCATGTGAGTGGTGGGTACAACACTTAAGACCATTAATCCTCATAGTAGGACTGAGGGACATGAGTGATAGATCTATTTGGGTGTAGCGAGCCCACACCCATGTGGACCAGGGTTTGGCCCATGAGGTGACTATGTCTTATTGCCGGAGACAAAATTTGCTAGGTTTGAACCTTCCTGCATCACGTCACACATATTAATGGCTTTGCAAACCATTAATGATATGTTTTCCTTGTTGCTTTCATACAGGGGTTTACAAACATACATACATACTTACAATGATTACAAAGGTTTATTCGTGCACACATACAAACACATGAACTCGCTCAACTTTTGTTGATGTTTTCAAACTACATGTATTTCAGGGAATTAAATGTGGATCTGGCGGGCGTTTGAATGTTTCAAGAAATGATGGGAATCAAAGATGTCACCTGAAGTCTAAGGGTTTGGATAGTGTGTCTTATCCTAGATAAGACACATTTTTCAAAGCCTGGTTTTATTTAAAGTCTTTTGTCGAGTCCTTATGGAACTCTAAAACAATTTGCATGGTTTATAATTTGGATTCAAAGTCTGTGTTGGGATTTTAAGACAATGATTTTTGTGAAATTTTAAAATATTCTAATGAATGAACATCTTTAGTTTTATCATATAGTTGTTTGTTATGGTTGAATGCAATGATATTAAGCAAGTCACACTTAATCACGCTTCCGCAAAAGTCAAGGTGTGATAATTTGACATCTCGCTAAAGTACTTTAAGTACTCGAACTAACTAATGCAACAAAATGCACCAAACGAGCATCCTACACGCGAAACAAAAGACACATGTGCGAAACAGACGGCTTTGTACGAAGGAACTTGCCTTCGTACGAAGGCAATCTGCGCGCATGCTCTCTCTCTCTCTCCCCCTCTCTCTCTCTCTCTATAAATACCCAAGCCACTCCTCTCATTCTAACTTGCTGCCATTTCACTCAAAACGCTCCCAACCTGCTGTCTCACAATTTCCCAAGTAAGATCTACTATTTTTGCAAGTTTCACAACGTTTTCCACAACGATTTTACACGAGTTTAACTCCGATTTCATCCAAACTTCACTATTTTCACCTAAACTTCATCTTTTTCATCTAAACATCTTATTTTTATGAAAACCTTCATTTTTTTCATCAACACTTCTTATTTTGCTACGGATCTACACTTGAATGGATGATTTGGGTTTAGCTTTGGCTTCCCAAGATGTAGATCTGAGTATCTCACGCTCACTAAGTGTTTAATCCAAGGAAAAACTGATTTAGACTCGATTTTTACACTAAAACGGACCAAAACTGACATATATTTCGTTCAATGGTTAGTGGGACAAAGTGGTGTCAAAACCGTCATGAAAAGGACTCAGAAACACATCTAATTCAGGAGAAATCGCTGCTCTGAACGCAAAAACAGCCACCTGTGCGAGCTGGACTGTTCTGTATGAAGTTCCGGCTTCGTACGAAGGCACTGTCTTCGTACGAAGGCACCCCCGGCTTCGTACGAAGGCAATGCCTTCGTACGAAGTCACTTACTTCGCACAACCCAGCCCAAGTTCTCACATGTGACTTGAACAAAGACCTCTCCAGCTCTAAGTTTAATCAGTAGCTTAAGGCGGGAGGGATAAACACTCGATTTCCCGAAGAAAGACGTGAAGAATACTCGATTTTGGACAACGGAAGCAACACTTGTACGAAGCCTCCCTTCGTGCGAAGGCACGCCTTCGTACGAAGACACTAGCTTTGTACGAAGCCTCTGTATCCCACTCGGCACTCTGATTTCGACCATTTTAGCACTTTAGAAGGCTTATGCACTTCTGTTCCCGTACACAGGCTGATCCGGCGCTCCCTTCAATCCATTCCAGACCGTGTTTACTATTAAACACGCTCTGTGAGTATACTTGAACCCTTTTTCGCTTAACGCAATTTTGGGTGTTACATATGTTCTCTATCAAAACACAATGCACACAACGCTAAAACTCTTTTAAAATGCTAACCGCTCTCACATGTTATACGTGAATAGTTGAATGGTTGTTTGCTATGTTTACACAGTGATGACTTGCCCTACCACCCTTAGCCACGATAGTACTATAGTTTGGACTCAGCACCTGTTTATTCAGGGGTTGTTAAGGATTACTTACTTTACGTGCTCACTTCGGTGAACACGTATCGCGCATACTCTACCTCGCAGTCATGTTGGTTAGCTTGTATCATTGTCGATAGCTTACTTGATTCACCCTTTACGTGTTACATGTTGGTTATGTATAAACGCTTTATTACTATACTTATGCAAACTTATGTACTCACCTTTACATTATTGTATTGACTTTTATTTTAACGTATGTGACAGGTTGATGGATTACTGCTGGAAATGGTTTAGGATGTCTAGAAACTCGCCTAAACTAAATTGCAAGTTTTGTTATGTCGTGTTTTGTTGCTTGAGAAGCTACTGGATTCGTTTGACTTATGTCAGGATATTTGTTTGATTGTATGGGAAATTGAACCTTTTAAATATTGTCACAATTAGTCGTTATGGATTCTCTCGAACAACCTATTCACATCATGCCACATCCCGATGATTCCGCCATCGGTTGGGGTGTGACATGTTCAATCTTGAATGACAAACTTCTAGCCAGAAGACGGCATTTTGTCATGGCAACCAAATCCTCACCAACTGTAGCTCTTGACCCATTACCTAGTGCTGACCCATCAGTCATACTAACAATAAAACCAATGTCGCTAACTGAAGCACCAAGTTTAATAGTTCTATTACGCTACCAAGTGTTGATGACATAACAACAACCTAAGAAAACGAAATAAAAGCAAGATGAAAAATACGTCAATTTTACACAATTAGTAAGTTACCTTTGGCTAATAAACATTCAATAAACTAAACCAAAAGTGATCTTATTATTACCTTTGGCTGCCTTGCATTTTGTTAGGATTTCATACAGGCCCGAATCACCAAATGGACCAAAACAAAACTCGATCTGCAGCAGACGTGAATGGTGTGAGCAATGGTGTTGGGCTGCAAGTTTCTGCATGAAAAGGTTACAAAGATCATCATAGAAGTAATGGTAGGTATGTTCATTACCAATCAATAAGATCCAATCCTCTTTAAGTGCAACCAAATTCTATTACCAATCAGTAACTTCGTGTTAATAAGATATTAAACATTTAAGTTCTCTGATGATATTTGTTGACAATGAAAGCATGAAGCTAAGTTAAAACTTGATTAAAAATTCTTCTTTTTCAAGTATTCAACTTTATTTCAACAATCATTCAAATTATTCTATGTACCATTTTAATAATTGAAACCTTTGAATAAAGTAATTTAGGACGTTATATACAAAAAAAATTACACTTTAGGGACTTTCAACGCATTCAACCATTTGACCCATAGCAACAGAGCTAAACTATAACAATTTTCCGCTACGACTTTTGCACCTGTAATTGTTATGCTGATCGGGATATATATCAAGTTCTAGGAAATATTAATAAGGAATCAAACAGTTGACCACATCAACAAAACCAAATGATAATAAATTTACCTGCAGCTGTAGAAATTAATTGTCTCCAACCAACATGATGCTCACTGTTGCTACAACAAATATAAGACCAAGAATAGTGACATGACTAGTTAGGCAAAAGGGTTCAAGGGTTTCGATTTGCCTAACGCAAGTCGTGGGGTCCCCCCACGTATGCAATACGTAGGGTTGGATCACTTTATTGTTGCTTGCTTTGAATTCTGGATTGAAGAATATTCAACCCAGAATGTTTGTATGCAATGTGATTGTGTTAAAGTGAGTGAGGAATAAACATGCAAGAAGAAAGTTCTAGAGAGGAGTGAGATTTTGGAATGGCCAGCTGAATGAAAATGTGTTGTTATTTAAAGAGAAAGGGTTGGATACAATAAAAAACCTTTGACTAGTGATCCATGGCTGCAGTGGAGGGCTTGCCCTTTTTGGTAAGTGAAAGGCTTCGGACCTGCGGGTAAAAGAGCGTGCTCTCCCACGTGCTCTTGTTTGCGACTGAGTATGAGAGTTCACACGTAAAGTGTGATGTGACCAAACCCTATCTTCGTTCATTTTACTATTCACAACAGATGGCCATTTTCGAACCCTTTTGGCTTTCAATCCTTTAAGCTATGTTACACTTTAATCATTTTATTAAGCTTTGAGCTACCCACGTCATCACTCACAAAAGAGACCAATTAGCATGATGGTTTTTAACTTTAACTCTTCTCAAACCTACCCTTCGAATATGCATATTATATACAGTATAGATTTGTGCATAGAACTATTGTACAAGTGCTTTCAAAACTTGTACTTTTTAAGTAAGTGATAAATGACGAAACCTACCCTTCGAATAAGAATATTATATATAGTGTATATATATATATATATAGGGTTAGGATTTAGGGAAAACGATGAAAAGTGTGAGAACGGTTATGGATCGTCAGATCAAAACAATCCATGGACTAGATTGGCGCGGTGGCGTTATCGTAAATAACATCAATTTTATTACTAGAACGTGCTTCATTAAGGGTAAAAAGGGTAAACATCCTTTCATACATAAAACACCATTAAAATATAAAATGCCAAGCAAATACAAAACACCAATTTTATTACTGTGTAGTTTTTTCTGTGTTTTAGTTAAGGTCTTGGCCTACAAAAACGCCATAAAATATAAAACGCCATAAAATATAAACGCCAAGCTTGAAAGATGGGACGTGTTGCAGACTAAACAGATAAAACTGAGCAAAACCGAATACTTTATTAATTGCATTTATTGTTGTAATAATATCCTGCCTAAACTACACGCCAAAATATCCTATAAAGAGCAACGCCTCAGCACCTTCCATTGACCACACCAAAAAAAACAAAACACCATGGTTCCTAAATACCACTAACTGTAAAACACCAAAAAGTTAAAAAAAAAATCAACGATGACAAACATCGTTTCTTGGATATTCAGTATTGGTATGCATGAAGTTTCACTAAATGGTTTGTTAGGTGAGGGGAGTAAGATTTTGCTGCATAAGATGGACAAATTTCAAGAAAAAGAGACTGATGACACCGATATGTCATTTTGTCTTCTTTGTTCTTGAAGAAGGTTTGGATGAGGAGAAGAGACTGATCCCAGTGTAAATGTTATTTTGGACTCCATGATGATAATGAAGATGACGGGCAAATAGCATCCACCCACACGGCGTCGATCTATGTCTCCAACATCCACAAAGCCACTTCAACACACGAACAACAAAAAACCACACCAAAACCAAAACGCTATTTATTTGTGACAGTTCTTATAGTTTCAAAAGAAGAAAGAGACTGGTGACAGTGAAGATTTGGAAGATGAATTGTTTATATTTTTTTAATTTTCTTTTTCAGTTGTTTGTTATGTAATTTTCAGCTAAGAACAAATACATTAATTCTCTAAAAAATATAATAAAACGCCACGCAGACAAATGCTTGTGAATCGCCATCATGCCATAAAACGCCCAAAAACTCCCAAACTATAATAAAATTACTTTGGACAAGTATTATTAAAAACTCAAAAAAAGTATACAGCAATGTGCAATGGAATAGAACAAAGTGCCATCTTTATCTAAACGCCATTAAAAATACAAAACGCCAAAATCTCAAAAAGATGGGACGTGTTACAGCCATAAACATATGAAGCTGAACAAACAGTAACTTCAAACAGTAAACTGAAGCGACGGAAACTTGATTACTAACATTTATTATATTAAAAGCCACTCCATGGGAAATTGAATTTATTTATCTTTTCAAAACGCCATAATTACCTGTCACTTTATAGGACTGCATCCTACATGGCGGGGAAAAAGTCATTATAAAAGTAGAACAGGTAAACACAACTTAACACTCCACACATTATCTAAAATGCCAAATATTGTCCAAAACGCCATACAACTTAGAAAATGGCCAAGGTTATTGCATGGAGGTTTGAGAGGTCGGAGAGATGTTTCACCCTAAAGTTCTCTGATAGGAGAAGGGTGAAGGTCAAGACAATCAAGGCCATACTTAGTATGGATGAATGGGTTCAGAGGGATATTTTGTCCCTTGTGGTTCCAATGGCCAACGATTGTGAAAGTACTCGAAAGGGAATAAGAAAATTGGAGAAAAGATTTCCAGCAGAAGATGATGATGATGATGATGATGATATTAACGATACTCCTCTACCAACAGTTAGCAGTTGGGTGGTGCATGAAGAAGCAGGAACGGTTAAAGTGACTTATCGACAGGGGGTGGAATATTCATTGCCGATGGAGGAAATGTTGAAGACAGAGTTGCTACATCTTCTTGAACAACTATGTGATTTAGCAACTTCGAACGATGCAAGATCTAGGGTTGTAATGATATTTAAGTATAGGTTGCAGCAAAGAAGAGACGAGATGATGGCGTTATACGCCAATGCAAAATATGATGATGATTAATCTGAAGAAAGTGATGAACAAAGCGATAGGTACATCTCTGATGTAATCCCATACACACAAGACTATTAGTTTGTTTTGATTTCGTCTTATTGTGATATTATGAAATATTAATGAATGGTAATGAATTATTAACAACGCCACGAACTCCAAAAAATTTACCTTTATAACAAATATGGGATTAATTCACCTGGGAAACGCCATAACGCCAAAAAAATTATCTATGTGACACAAAAACAATTAATTCAACGAGACATATCTAAAAAATACAGTAAAACGCCAGGTAGTTATTGAATCTAATTAACGCCAAAATAATCTTAGACGCCAAAAATGAAGCAGCATTGTGACACGGGAAATTGGGAAAAAAAGATTAAAATGAAAAAAAAAACCCTCCCACCCTGATTATATCCCGCGCCACGTGTTCTATCAGGATGCGTTCTCACACTTTAGAGCGTTTTCTCCTGATCCCATTTATATATATATATATAGGGGGCCGCTAAAATGAAAACCACCCCCAGTTAAGAGAACCACGAAAACCACTTTCCAACCATTGATCTTTGAAGATGGATGGATGAGATTAAAAGTTATAAAAACAATACTAAATTCTTTTTGTCTTATTATGTTTTTAATATTTTACAGTTAAAAGAGCAGTTTTTGTCTTATTGTATATATTGTTTTATATTACTTTTTGTCTTATTAAACTAATTGTTTTTTATTAAAATGAAAATTTTTAATTAAAAAACATTTTAAAATCAGATTTATTTTACAAAAAACAATTTTTGTCAGGAATTTTTTTACAAAAACGTTTTTACGAGCCGGTTTTTACGCCCCGTTTTTTAAGTGCCGTTTTTACGCCCGGTTTTACGCGCCATTTTTACATCCGGTTTTGCGCGCCATTTTTTTGCCCGGTTTTACGCGCCGTTTTTTACGCTCCGTTTTTTTCACTCCGTTTTTTCGCCCCGTATTTACGCGCCGTTTTTTTACACACACGTTTTAAACTTTTTTTAAGGTTTTAATTTTTTTACGAAAATTTTCTTTACGGTTTTAAACTTTCTTTTTACAAAAAACCTTTTTACAAAAAAAACTTTTTTACAATTTTTTTTATTTTTACAAAAAACTTTTTTACCTAAACTTTTTTTTACAAAAAACTTTTTTACCTAAACTTTATTTTTACAAAAAAACTTTTTTACCTAAACTTTTTTACAATTTTTTTATTTTTACAAAAACCTTTCTTTTTACAAAAAACTTTTTTACCTAAAAAAATTTGTTGTATTAAGTAATGAAGGTTGTAAAAGATGTCAAGTTCGAAAAAGAAATCATTGTTAAATAAATAGAAACCTCGTGATGTTCTATGCCTGACTACGTCAATTACAGATGTGAATGTGGTTGTTGGCGTAACATCATCTATCGGGGTTTGGTTGACTTGACTGCCATTTGAAATACGCATTCCATTATCGTTTCGTGTATTAGAACATCCTTTATTGTACTCCTTGCGTTTTATAGTAGAAACACTTGAGGCGTTCTCATTTGTTGTTTGTGTAATTTGAGTAATATTAGTTTGTAAACTTCTTAACGGTGTCCTTTATGTTGACCTATTACTCATTAAAGATATTGATGAAGCACTTTGGGAGGCATCACCACTCCCAAATTTAGATACTTTGTTATTCTGTTTGCGTGCAGCATATTATCTTTTTTTATACTCTTTTCGTTTTTCAGCTTTAGTAGATGCACTCGAGCTAGAAGCATGATTACGAGGGTTTGGTTGTCCATTAGTCATTGTAAATTGATAAAGTGACAAATACCTTGCAAATTAAATAAAAGAGAGTTATCATAGATGATGAAATTCTCAAATCATTACAACATTCCAACACATAACTTAGAGAAAAACAAACCGAATGATAACATTGAAATACATAATGATAACATTAAAATACATGACTTAAACCGAATATCGTGACTTAGAGAAAAAAAAACACAAATCCTTAAAACATTGACATACATAATGATAACATTAAGTGAAAGCCAATCTAAATACTTGGTGAAACAATGGTCTCCACAAACACCGCACCCATAAAACCTCGAAACCAAGAAACGGGATAAAAACATTCGAAGGGCTTCATATCCATTTCAATTGTAAACAACTTCCTTAATTTAGTCATCACAAACCAATTACCATTTGTCACACAATGTGTTATATCGCACCACAATGACAATGATATCGGGGGGATCATAGGACATGATAAGACCTTAATCCAGTAATCCCCTTGTAGCGTCCATAGGTCAATTGTCATCTCAAACATGCCAGTGCTAGCAAACATGTGAAGCTCATTTTTGCATTCACTAAAACACCTTGAACCATTCCTATAGAAGGAACGGGTGGAAAGCTTATCTCCTTGAACTACTCCGAATTAACATCAAAACAAATCACCACATTCGTACCTCTAAGCCAACATTCGCAAACAGTGAAATATAGAGTACCACCACAAAATGTGCCAGCTGACCAATTGAAATGAGGGCTTAGGTACTCTTGTCTTGTTATGAAAGGAATATTTCTCCAAGAGTCTACTTCCCTAGAATAAACATAGACACCAAGTACACCACTCCTACGCTTTATATGCAAGACCTTGTAATCATCGTCAACGTCAACGTACAAACCAACGGCATCAAGGTTATTTATATAGAATCCATGAGAATCAGGAGTTGACAAACGCTTGAAAGCAGTAGTTGTTGGATTCCAAAGAAGCAGCTCGTATGTATGATTCAAGCAAACACACAACAATCCATTCAAATGTGAAAGTATTGAGACATCATTATTTTGGTAATGGAATGGAAATGTAACTATGGAGCTTGGCCCATAGTCATTGGATTTAGAGATGATCGGACAAACAGAGCATGTTAGGTCATCAATTAGTAGAACTCTCTGGTTAGATGAAACTAATGAGCAAGAACATTGTATCCTTACGAAATCTTGTGTTGACAGTAACGCATACCATTGCTTACATACACTCTTAGAACGACCTACATCCTTCACTGGCACCCTCGTTAATATCTCAAACACGATTGTATGAACAGGAAGGTCAGCCATGGTTATACCTTCATTTAACACAGATAATGATTATTTAGTTGTCCAATCTAAGAAGATTATAGTTTGATGAAAAATAGGTGTAACCATTACATGTAAATCAAGTAATATAGCATACTTGTAATAACAAAGTAAAGTATACTTCTACAATTACTTCAATATGAGGGAAACAAAAAGCAAAACACGAAACACCAAGAGAGACTTTAATATTCAACAACTAAACATATAACAACACCAAATGTTTCTAACTTAAACACAAACTTGGATAACGATCCATAATTTAAATATCCTGTGCCTCGACCATATCTGGTTCGTACGTAATCATACTCAACTCCGTAGACTTCAAAATATTAACTGAAATAACAAATAAAATAGCCATTAAATCTAACTAATTTTTAGAATGTTCATGTGTAAAGCATAACATACTATCTGGTAGATGAACCAACTTGACACGTGATACATATATGATAGACCTTTGTTGCACGGCTTGAATGGAACGTATAACATCAGAAGGCTTCAGGCCAGACAAAAACAATTGTATTGTGTGACCACTGTATATTACGATTTTGGGTTAAAGTTCTTCTAATAATAATATTTTCTTACATATAATGTAAATATTATGTTTGTAATATGTTAATAATAAATAATAACTTACGTCTTATCTTGAAGAGAAAGTTCAAAACAACATCGATCACGTTTGCCTTCTATTATTCTCC
The DNA here is from genome assembly GCA_030545235.1 of Helianthus tuberosus. NCBI lineage: Eukaryota > Viridiplantae > Streptophyta > Magnoliopsida > Asterales > Asteraceae > Helianthus > Helianthus tuberosus. Next base: position 5,372 of record JARYGA010014075.1, on the reverse strand, counting down.
CAACCACATCTATAACAAAATCAGTCAAATCGTATACACCATATTATACATACATATATAAAGTTTTATATATTTAATAAAAAATATAGATAGAGAATTTATATGTACCAACAATATCCATTTGAGGTCTCCTGTCATGCTTCAATTCTATCATGGAAGGGACCAATGGATATAAAGAAGCACCCCTTGGAATCGTAAGCATAAGTGAAGAAAGTTTTGTATATTCGTTGCTGAAAATTTTTTTCTCGGACCAAACTAACACGTAATTCTGGTACTTTGGGTACTCATGATAGTTGAGATTCTCAATTTGGAAATGATTCAAGGAAAAAAACCACCCATCAATGCCGCGTCATTATATATGTGTATCAAATGTTGTGGGACGAACGCAACAATTTTTTGTCTCTGAAAAGAAAAGATATTTAGTGGTGGAAAAACACTTACTCGTATAACACAAAGTAAATGAAAATAATGTTCTTACGTGTTGATCAAGAAAAATAACCACTAATCTCTTTTCATCGACGTCATGCCAAATAAACTCCACCTTAACAAAGATTATATTATACCATGCCCTATCATTTCTCAATGATGAAAATTCTTCAACGGAAAAATGATCAGACGTGTCCTATTAAGTGTTCAATGTTAGTTAACTAAAAAAATAAAAACTCCAGAAATTAAATTTAAACTAAAACATGATTAAAATTAAACAACAACAAATTTAAATTTAAACTAATACATAATTAAAAGTTACATAATTAAGATTCAAACTAATTCGAGAAAAAAAAACTACAGTCATCATCAAAGTTGTTCTAAGGTTCCCAAACTATTTCTTCATCCAATGGTGGTTCGTAAACCGCCCCAGGGTCAGTTTCGTACCCTTCAGCCCAGGTCGGTAGTTCTTGTGTTTGACTGTGGTTTTCCACATAAGGGGGGTTTGAAGGTGGAGGATGCATAGGCAGTATAGGAGTGTTTGGCACCGGACGATGGCACCCATCCTCAATTTGTAGTCCACCAAATTGTAGTTGAGCGAAGGTATAGTCATACGCCCAATTCAACTCTACATCCGTCCAACCAAATGGATCATCATGTTCAGGGTTTGTCACCGGATGAGGGTTTGCCACTGGAGGTGAAGTTGAAACCGGAGGTGGGGTTGACACCGGAGGTGGGTTTGCCACCGGACGAAAAGGGTTTCTAACTTCAGGGTTTGAAGTTAGATGGTTTGAATCAGGAAGGTTTAAATGGCGACGGGATGATCGTCCATGGTTTGTTGATCCTAGTGGTTCAACGGGAATTGGATAACCACCACCCATACCTCTCAATTGATATGTGTTTGGAGTGATTTGTAAACTGAAAAATACAATTCTGATGGATATAAAGATCAATTTTAAAGGAAATAAAAATAGTTTGGTTAAATATAAAAAAAATGATTGTGTAAACTGAAACATACAATTTTTATTGGATATAAAGATAAATTTTCTTACCATGTTAAAAATTAACATCAAAGTAAACTCAAACATAAGGATTCTGTAAACTAAAAAATACATTTTTTATTGTAACAATTTTAACATCAAAGTTAACTAAAATGTTTACTGGATTTATATTTTTTTTACCAAAAGAAATGACAGTTCGGATCATCAGTTAATTATCGTGTTTTAAACAACTCATTATTCGATTGGGACCCGAAAGCAACAAAATATGAACGGGACGGGACCAATTTGTAATGCGATACTCGTTATTTGTTAGTTTTTATCAACAAATATGAACGGAACAGGTATAGTAAATTTGATATTTTAACTCGTGTAACAAAGTTTCGTCAAACAAAAGTATTCAAAAACATACTAAAAAAACAAATAGATAATACTTGAATTTAGAGTATCCAAATTATTTGACTACTTACTTTTTATACTTGTGTATCTAAAAAATAAATCTTACGATTACTGATGCTTAATGTATGACAACGAAAATAGCCTTGAAGTTCATGCAAGTACGTTTTTGTAGGATAACTTTACACTACAACGAAAATAGTAACTATATTTCATAAATGCACTACATAACTTATTATGGTTTGTGTACTAAAATCATATTCCAAAGTTACAAAATCATTTATTAATCCTGAAGTTATATAAAAAATGTTCTTAAATGAAGAAATCACAAAGTATTATGGCACATTTGTAATAATACAAGACCAGCTACATACCTAGTCAAGAATCATTCACATCTAGAATTTATACCAAATGCAAAATAAGAGAGATATCATAGAAAGTAAAACACCAAACTATGAAAAAAAAACATAAAAAAAAAAAAGAAAAACAAACAAGCTTAAACTCTTCTATTTTACAGCAAAATATATTCAATATTCAACATTAAGTGTATAAGGCCACGGTTAACCAATACAGAAGCAAAATGCATAGAAATAATACATGTAAACTAAAATAATACATGGTACAAAACAAATACAGAAGCAATAAAGTGTATACTTAACATTTATTTTACAACACATGTAAACTAAAATAATACATGTTACAAAACAAACAGATGTATAAGGCCACGGTTAAACAATACAGAAGCAAAATGCGACAGTTAAAAGTGAAAAAAGTAACCAAGAAATGTGAGTAAACTTACAACAATGCAAGAGCCTGATGTAAAAAGCCGAAAAAAATGTAAGACCTTGATGTGAAGAGCCGAGAAACAACGCAAGACCCAGACGTTTAGAGTATTGATTGATATTCTGAAATTGAAGTAAAATAGAAGATGTTAGGTTGATGTTTCGAAGGTTTGATGTAAGATTCAAAAGTAGGATGAAGTTCAACGCAAGACTTACAATTTGAAGGTTTTAGTATCTAAGTTGAATGCTTGTAGAGTTGTGATGAATTGTGATGAATGTAGTTGAATTTATAGACTTCCAAGGATGCTTCCTTTCTGACAATTCCGAACAGTGTTTACTTTTACAGCTGTATTTGAACAGTCACTGGTCAGTAAAAAAAATCAAAAAGGATAGCAGTAAATCTATTGGGAACTAAGCTGATTCTGAAAGGTTGTCAACTGTTCAAAGACTTTTTGTGAAAAAGTCTTTGAAAGGTTGTCAACTGTTCAACTGTAAAATCAGGAGTTAGGTTTCTGAAAAAGGTTTCGAAAAGTCTTTCTGACAGGTTACTGTTCAATTTTTTTGTCATAAAAAAAATCAATTTTTACTTTAAATCAATTTTTACTTTAAATTCAAAAAGTTTATTAAAAAGAGTTATAATTTGATGCAAGTGCAAAGCTGTTTAGGGTTTTAACCTGATTCATTACTTTAAATCAATTTTTACTTTAAATTCAAAAAGTTTATTAAAAAGAGTTATAATTTGATGCAAGTGCAAAGCTGCTTAGAGTTTTACCCTGATTCATTACTTTAAATCAATTGTTACTTTAAATTCAAAAAGTTTATTAAAAAGAGTTATAATTTGATGCAAGTGCAAAGCTGTTTAGAGTTTTAACATGATTCATTACTTTAAATCAATTTTTACTTTAAATTCAAAAGGTTTATTAAAAAGAGTTATAATTTGATGCAAGTGCAAAGCTGTTTAGAGTTTTAACCTGATTCGTTGTCGGTTTCGACTTGCGACGGGTTCAATAGCCTAAGGTTTTCTATGCTTTTTAGGGGGAAGATGGGCGCATCTCTCCACAGGGCATACAAAACACAGGTTATTGGCGGAAGCCCGCCACATTTAACATATAAAGTTTTTTTATATGTTAAATCTGGCGAGCGGCCGCCAATAACCTGATTTTTGTATGCCCTGGGAGAGAAGCACCCATGTTCCCCTTAAAATGCAAAGAAAACATCAGGGTTTGCTTGAGTTGCTCGTAGTTTTCCCTAAAATGCAAAGAAAATAGCAATGTAAAAGGACAAATGTTAGTTGTGTCAAAAATAGATCAATAAACGGAAACAAAAAAGGAGTTCCATAACAAGGACCACCAATGCCGATCTCATAAAATAGATCATTCCTTCCACATGCAACCCCACAGAGACCCAATGCACAGGAGCCGCCCATCTTGATTGATCTTACCTGATTACATAAGAAACATGAGACTTGAAGTCAGTTGTCACTGATTTAAAAGTCGTACTAACAACGAAACCAATTTCGCTAACTGAAGTGTAGCCAAAATTCTATTTGTAATTGCTATCTGATCAGGATATATATAAAGTTCTAGGAAATATTAATAAAGAATCAAACAGTTGATCACATCAACAAAACCAAACAATAATAAATTTACCTGCAACTGCTGAAATTAACTATCTCCAGCCAACATGATACTCTTCACTGCATCCATAACTTTCCGCCCGCTGCGGCACCGGATACCTTAATAAATCTCAAACCAAATTATTCATTATTCACTAAAAATTTACATTTCAGCCGAATCAAAGAAGTTGATTCTAGAATCAATTGCTTTGTCTAACAGCTTAAATGAAGTCTAAAACATACATAATCAAGCAAACTTAAAACAAAAAAACCATATAATAGAATAGAGGCTTTAGACTCACAGGATCCAACCCTCGTGACTTGATATTATAATTATTATTAATATTATCAACTAAACAAACAAAAAAACAAAAACAAAAATGTGATAAAAAGAAGAAACTCCATCCATCAAAAAGTGCAACCAAACAGGATCTAGAATCTGGTCAAACTAAATCTCCCATTCCATCCCACCACAAACCTCTTAAACATTTTGTGACATGAAAATTGACCAAAACACGATAAACATAAGACTATACTAACAGATATATATTTTATATGAACAATTTTATCTAAAACCAACTATTACTTATAATCCAAACAATTATCTTTTTACCCTGATAATGAAATCTATTAAAATCTTGAACCACCCATTCGTAATTTCATAAAATGGACCAAAATACACCACATACTGCGAGACCCGTATCATAAAATGTTACAAAAAGTACACATATTTAATCATTAACATTAGATCTATAACAAACATAATCAGCTACAAACATACCAGATCTGTAACAAACATAATCAGTAACATAAGCATCTAAATCAGCTACAAACATACCAAATCTGTAACAAACATAATCAGGTACAAACATACCAGATCTGTAACAAACATAATCAATAACATAAGCATCTAAATCAGCTACAAACATACCAGATCTGTAACAAACATAATCAGTAACATAAGCATGTAAATCAGCTTCTACCATACCAGATCTGTAACAAACATAATCAATAACATAAGCATGTAAATCAGCTACAAACATACCAGATCTGTAACAAACATAATCAGTAACATAAGCATGTAAATCAGCTACAAACATACCAGATCTGTAACAAACATAATCAGCTACAAACATAATCAGCTACAAACATACC
>JARYGA010014074.1:0-27847 GCA_030545235.1 Helianthus tuberosus | reverse complement strand
TGATTTTTACCATGGTTTTAGCATACTATGGACTTGTTATTGAGCTCCCCTTGTATTCTAATCTATGGGCAACATGTGTATGGTTGAGATCATGCTTTGATCTTTGCAAAACACATGTAATGATCTTGTGAATTCAAGGTTTCCTATAAATACCCATCAGGTTTTTCATTGTTCCTTGCTCAAATTGAATCAAATCTGCTCTACGTTGAAGCTCTCACTTGTGAAGGCCTCATACCTGAGCATTTTAGTTCAATTCTTCCTAGCTTGGACACTGTGTAAGCCTCTTTCTTGCTTTTTTTATGCTTTTCAAGCATGAAAGTCAAACAGTGTTAGACTTTCTGCTTTGACCATGAATTGGTCAAGAAAAAGTTCGGTCAAAATGCCGATTATGCGCATTTTGCGACGAAGCTATTTTCAGGTATGAAAACACTTTGTTTTGATATCAAACATGTTTTCTAACTTAGTTAAACATGTTTTAACATGTTTAACTCGTCACTTTTAGTCTAGTGCTTGTATAGGGTCGTAAGTCAAGCGGTCTTGACAACCGCTTAGACTTCTGAACCCGACCCGTTTGGTCGATCATTAGGATCCGACCAAGCATATTTTGTGACCATAGTTGTATAGGGAATAACCTTCCAAGGTTATACCTTATGGTCACTTAGTTTAACTAGTTGTATGATAGGTAGTTTATATGCCTTAGGTAAATGACCAAAACGCCCTTTTCATGCATATTTTGAATTTAAGCATATGAAACTTAAATTTTGTCACTTAAACTGATTATGCAACATATTTAAACATGTTAGGGCATATAATACTTGTCATAGGACTAGTTAGGCGCCTCGAAAGCGCATTCACGCGCACGACGCGTTAAAGTAGCGTAGACTACCTTAACGGGTCTAAGCACATAGGATAGGTTCTGATTTAGAATGTAGGCTTTGTTAAACCGTATCACATGAGTTTCAATACTCATTTGGTTTACGAGACCTCATTCTACCCGATCTTCTGATTTAGGTGTCGATGTATTAATACAGCGATCCGTTTACTAGGTGCTACTTGATTTCCTTGGTTTACCCGAGCTTTGTTAAGTTCATTTAATCGAGGATACTTTGTAATTCAATTTGAGTACATAGTTCCCCTATTTTACTGTTTTCAATTGTTTTGGGGTGATTCATATGTGTTAAACGAATACGATGATTTCGAAAACGAATACTATCGTTTATATTAAATACAATGATTTCGATAATGTGAATGAACTTGTTGGGAAACTATTACCTAACACGAATGACATTCATTAGCTTTTTCCAAGCCGACCAGTAGTATATTATGGTACCATAGAATCTGACAATTCCCGTTATCGGACTGTCGCAATGGTTATGTGTGGGGGTTCTGTGGGTAACGACTAAACCTGATGATTGTTAACTTACCCTTTGGTGGTTTGTTAATACGAGTTGAACGATGGACGAGTTATAAAGGTTTGTATGTATTCAACGAGACGACCAAAAGTAGTTTTCACAAGTAAAACATGAACGATTTGAACGAATTGGAACGATTGAACGATCGAAACGATTTGAACGATTTGAAGGATATGAACAATTTGAACGATTGAACGATGTTTTGTAACACAACGAGTTAAGCGAATTAAACAATTGGTTTTTGGTATGTGTTTAGATAATGGGACGGGTGTAATGTGATAAAAGCATGGCAGATACGCCGCTGGTACTTGTTATATATAAGTGCTTCTATCATATTACATTCCGTGGCGTTATTTAGTTCACTTGGATGATGATTTTTAACAATGACACGCAACGATGTTTACTAAATGATATAAACCATACGAGTTTTATCAACGAGAATGATTTACAATTTGGTTTTCATAAACAAATGTTTTGGGTTAAGATTCGTGGCATCGAGGTGTTATAAACAATAACCAACTTGTTTTTGAGTTGGCTATTCATATTTCAATACAAACATTTTACAAAACAAGGTTTTCTAATATCAACTAATGTAATAATACGAGTTATTACAACATGTAAACGAGCCATGAATCTGACACTCTCACAAAACCTATGTGCTCGCCGACATTTCTTTGCTGACTTTATTTTCACATATGTTTCAGGTGGTGTTGATTGATGATTTTGATTGCTACTAGGATGCATGCTCACTTAGGATCGGATGAGGCCTTAGTGACTTAATAATAATGATAAATGGCGTGGTTGTGTTTTATCCTTAACATCAAGACAATGTAAATGTTTAATATCTAAATAAAACGAAACATTTAATCTATGGTTGTGAAACAATAATTCTGTCGCTCCACTCCTCGACGTTTCTGCCGCGGTTTGTTGTTTTACGCAGTTGGGTGTGACATGACCCGTACATACTTACGGGTTTAAACGTTGTTCATGCTTTTCATTTTTTATGTTTGAGTCCATCTCGTGTGTTCAAACCTTTCATTCATACTTTTCACTCATTTCCATCGTTTGACCCGTTCATAACGTGTCAACTTCCTTATCATTATTTTTCATCCATTGTGACCGTTCATAACGGGTCAATCCCTTAACATATTTTCCCATCCATTGTGACTCGTTCATAGCGGGTCAATTCCTTAACATATTTTTCCATCCGTTTTGACCATACTTAATTACATGTATTATTATAATCGCAAGATATAACAATGAGCATTGCTACAAGTGAAACTAGAAATATAACAAGTAACATATAGATTCAAACATTTTATTCTTACTTGGTTGGTCCATTCTTACTTACGGATTCATACTCTTCCTTCCAAAAATTTTCATTCAACATAAAATGCTCCCAAGTTACTTGGCAATCTTGCCACTCTTTTCACACACATGACCACTTACTTCTCAATTCTACTAGACATACCTGTGATGATTATCATGGTCTCATGAGTATCATATATTTCATGCGCGCTGGCCGGGTGCACAATCCACATACTAGTCTCATGCCTTCATATAACTATCACCTTATTTTCGTAGAAGTGGATTTCAGTTCATGCATCATTTATAAATCTTATCAAGGCAATATCAATGTCTTACATTGTACCCATATTTATTTAAAAATGTGTACCTGGGGTTCGACGGTTCAATCACATACTTTGGCATTTGCCTTAGATCGCATCTTTGGACCATCCTTCTCAATCATCCAAGCTTACCTTACATAAATAACACAGTTAGTTTCTTCATATGAATGTATATATACATGTTCCCATTCGAACCTTACCTTCAAGTCTTGATCGAGTCCTGGATTGTACCGTTTTCAAGTCACAAGAGCACGTGAGTTTGAGTTCAAGTACTTACCTTCTTGAACATGATTTCACATAAACCAAGGCTCTGATACCAACTTCTAAGACCCTATAAGCGTTTTGACCCAAAACAACGCAGCGGAAAATGAAACGTATAATTTATTTCATTTTAAATATTCTAACATGCTTGAAAACCATTTAAAGCAATTCCTTTAAAATAATTACATAATTCATCTTTAATTAATGTACCAAATATAACATGCGAATACAAACTAAGGACCACCCTTTCATACAATCCATGTTCTATAACTCGATCTTTGCCCCCTTGTCCTTCGTGATAAATGGTAATGATCCATGTAACATGCGGTCACCATAAATAACTGACACATTAGTAAATGGTGACATTATACTTATATAATAAACACATAGCTAAATGACCATATTGCATTATAATGACGCAAGATATCTTGTTCAATTATCCTTCAAAACTTATCCACTAGCTCCCGACGTCAACTCACTTGGACCCAACGTTATCATACCTACACTTTTCATTTTATTCTTAACGATAACATGTTTAGCAACGTGTACCTTTAAACATATTGAAAACCCACAACTTCACGTAAACACATTCTATTAATCTACATTCATTAGATTACAACACATACTATGTGTTGGTGCATTTAATGTGACAACAACGTTGAATTGGTCTTTGGATATTGAACACAAGTTTGGGACACGAAGACTTACACGAAGACTAAAAGGAATTCGAGTATGTTGAAGCCCAAATCAAGTCCATGTTAGAGTTCGAGAATAAGTCCATGTAGTTTAGCCTGAAATTGTATCTAGAATTCGTATGGGCTTAGCCCAATTCAAGTTATATGGGTTGTAGTATATAAACAACCTTTAGCTAGAGTTTTAGGGTTAGAATTTTAGGCAATTGTGAGGGCATTCGCATACACAAATATTGGCTGTGAGGTTCTTGGAGATCTTAAGTGATTGTAAACGTTTTTATTGGATAATAATAGAAGATCAGTTAGTATTTGTGTTCGTGTTCTTGCTTCTGTTTGCTTGGTTTATCAAGGGGATTCCGCACCCTTGGTAGATTGTCATTTCTGTTACGATCCATACGGGATAGGGGACTTCAATTGGTATCAGAGCTTTTGCTCTTTTGTACGGTTCAAAACTGATCAGCAGGAAACAAGATTTTGGAGTTGCAGTCTGAAATTAACGAAGAACAGCGAATAACAGTTTGATTTTCATGATTTTGATATGTTTTGGTTATTGGTCTAACTTGTTTGCTTGTTTTTGGGGATATATTGTTGGAAAGTTTTTAAAACAAATTGATTTCGGAGATATTGTTTGGTTGGAAGTGCTGATTTCTCAGGATTTCGATTGGATTTTCAACAGATTTGACTTGTTAAACGTGCTTGCTACTCAGGTCTCTACTCAAGGTCTCGAATAGTGAAGTTTTGACTCGGAACCAGGGATTGCGACTCGAAACAGTAGTCTCGACTGGAGGTCTCGACTAGTCTATTTTTCACTCGAAACAAGTGGTCTCGAGTGGGTACTGTTCACTCAAAACCATGGTCTCGACTGGGGTCTCGACTTACACATTTTTTACTCGAAACTAGTGGTCTCGACCAGGGTCTCGACCGGAAAGCAACGTCTCGACTCGAAACAAGTGGTCTCGAATCGAAACTGGTGTTCTCAATTGATATTGGAAGTGGTGGAACTTTTCTAGGCAATCATAAGAAAAATTTCACTGTTTCGTGTTTAGAGAATTATCCATAACTCATCTGGACAAACCGTTTGCACCGTTGGACTCCTTGGATTTTTAGGACAAAAAAAGGTCTTCGACATTATATATCACTGGAATCGTAATTTTGAGACGAATCTAATGGTATAATTTGGTAAAAAGAGTTTTCGGACAAATTTTGTACGGTTTTAACAATCAGTTGCATTAAAAATGTCGAACATGTCTAACTTAAATGAACTTTTGAGAATGGAGCATGAGGTTGGCACTACCAACAAACCGCCTAAGATGATGAAGGTGGAAAATTACTTGACATGGAAGGACATATTTCAATCATTCATTGAATATCAGGACACACGCATGTAGATTTTTATTATCGAATGGTACACAAACCCAAAACACGATTTTGAGGGCAGACCACGTGTCACAGCCTACGTGAACATGCAAGAGGCTGATAAAAAGATGTATGAGGCTGAAAAGAGAGCCTTGGCTGCAATAAAAATGTCCTTACCTGATAGCATCAAGCATACCTTTAAGAAGTACACTACTTCAAAGGAAATGTGGGATGCTTTAGAAAAAAGATATGAGGGAAATCCCGATGTCAAGAAGAACAAAGTTGATCTACTGAAGAAGCAGTTCGCTATATTCAAGTATATGAAGAATGAGTCACTTGAGGACATCATCACTAGATACTATCATCTGATGTCAGAAATGGAAAATTATGATATAGATTGCTATTCTGACATAGAGAAAAATGACAAGCTGCTCGATGCTTTACCTGCTAAATGGGATATCTACACTCTCATGATCAAGGGAGAAGCTGATTATGAGACAAAGGAACTGGAAGAAGTAGTTCGAAAGCTGAGAGCTTATGAGCTCAATATGAAGAATAAGGAAACTGGATATGATCAGGTTCAAGATCCAGGGGTTTACAATGGACTTACATCTTCTTCGTCTCACAACGCTTCTAGCGACTCTGCTACTGCGTTTCTTTCATGTGAAAATGAGCAGGTTACTGTAAATGAAAATGGTGATGTGTGTTTCGTAGCTGCTTCAGGAGGATCAACAGGAGCCAAAAGAACATCAGCTACTAATAAGAGTAGCAGCACTAAGTTAATGCCTATGAGTGTTAAGCCTGCAGAAGAACATCTTGCTCTACTTGCTTCATTTGTTGCTTCTTATGAGAACTGCTGTCACACCCCGACCACGTAAAACACTGAAACGTGACGGAAACATCGAGGAGTGTTGTAACAGAATTAATTGTTTCAAATCCATGGCAATTAAAGTATCGTTTTATTTGTCAATCAAGAGAGTTACATTGTCTTAAACAAGAAACAAAGAGTACATAACATAATTTAACTAGTTCTTGCTTCGTTTTAAGTCACTAAGGCACAGGTCCGCCTAAGGGTGTCTCGATCGTCCTATGCAATAGTCTCCTGAAAACACATGTGAAAATAGGTACGTCAGCATAAAAATGCCTGTGAGATACATAGGTTTTGTGAAAATAGGATCCATGACTTGAGTTTAAAGAAACTGTTTAATAAAGAGTAGCCATGAATCTTGCTGAGTGTTCCCTTTCATAAACCATTTGAAAAGTGATAAATAAACCAAATGGTATATATGTATAAAAGAATAATGTATGGTCAAATGAATAACCATGTAAAATAAGTTTGTATAAGTTAAGTTATTTGTAAAACGATGTTTATGTGAAGATTGTACTGTAGATGTAATATGTTTAAACTAAAATGGTTTAAATAACGCTACGTTATGTAATACCATAAAAGCACTTATATATAGAAAGTACCAGCGGCGTATCCACCATGTTTTTATCGTATTCCACGTCGCCTCGTTACTTAAATCACTTACCCAAACAGCCACCAAGATGAAATGTTTAACAATTTGTAGAAATGTTTATGTATGGTCAAATACGGTTCACACGGTTCAACAGTTACAAACGGTTCATAAAATCAAATGGTTACAATGGTTCACGTAGTTAAATAGTTACAACGGTTCAGATAGTCAAATAGTTACAACGGTTTAAAATGTAATATAACGTGTTCATATGCTGGATGAGCATATGCAACAAAATGCAATGTAAAACAACGTGTCCATATGTTGAGTAAACATATGCAACTAATGTAATATAAATCAATGTGCTAGCATGCTCAGTCAACATACATAGCAGAAATGTAAAGTAAAACAATGTACTAAGTATGCTAAGTAAACATACATAGCGAAACCATGTAATGTAAATCATGTACTAATAGTGTACTAATGAACATAGCAAGTATACGATGTGAAAACAGGAAATCACGAAAGTAACAAGTAGGCACATGTGTTTCACCCCAAAACAGTTTGAAAACAGTAAAAGAGGGGTCTATGTACTCACTTGAGATTGCTTAGTAGTCCTTGAGTAACAACCAAACAATGCTAGAGATCACGGAAATCAAACGGTACCTAATATAGGTAACTATGTTAATAAACCATACCTAAATCGGAGGATCGGATAGAATGAGGGTTCGTAAACCAAATGAGTGTGGAAACTCATGTAATATGGTTTAACAAAGCATACATACTAAAATGAAACATAACCTAAGTGCTTACGACCCATTACGACCCGTTTAGGTAGCTTATGCTACTTTAACGCGTCATTCGTGTAAAACGCTTTCGGACCGCCTAACTAGTCCTATGACAAGTAAAATATGCCTTAACATGTCTAATATTGTTTCCAAATCAGTTTAGATGTTAAATGTTATGTTACATATGTTTAAAATGAATTTTGGCGAAAAAAGGGCATTTTGGTGATTTACCTAAGGCATATAAACTACCTATCATGCGGCCAATGAAACCTAAGTGACCATAAGGTAAAAACTCAGAAGGTTTTTCCCTACGCTACTATGGTCACATAACATGTTTGGTCGGATCCTAATGATCGACCAAACGGGTCGTGTTCGAAAGTCTAAGCGGGTGTTTAGTCCGCTTGACTTTCGGCTCCACACAAGCACTAATCTAAAAAAATGACGAGCTAAACATACTAGAACATGTTTAGTTAAGTTAGAAAACAGGTTTTGATATCAAAACAAACGGTTTTGATATCCTAGAGTAGTTTGGTTACAAAATACGCGAGAAAACGCATTTTGGCCGAAACTACGACTCGTCACTGAGCCTAGATAACGTGGTAATAATTAGGTATAGTCACTAGGGAATATAACCATCGTGATTACACTCACGTTATGAAGTTCAAATGAACTTCGCGTTGACCATAAACTGGTCAAAGCAGAAAGTCAAACGCAGTTTGACTTTAACGACAAAAACGAATGAAAAGAACGAAAGAATACTTACAGAAGGTCCCCGCAAGCTCTTGATCCGATTTACTCTCAGGTATGAAGTGTAAACTTCAACTTAGAGAGCCAAAATCAGATTCAAGTGTTCTTTGGGAGGAAGTGAGGGTGGGTATTTATAGGAATTCAAGAACCGTTAAGATCGTTCATCGAAAACTGAGCTTTGATCTGGACCATACATGTGTGCCCATGGTTTTCTAAAACCATGGGAGCCCCTAATATGGACTATGTTCATTGAATACCAGCCCATGGTTTTGCAAAACCATGGGTTAAAACCATCAACACTTCAAAATGGACTAGGTTCATTGAATCTGCCAAAAATTTCAAAAATGGTCCCTGCACTTGTAAAACTTGATTTTTGGCACTTTTAAGCCCCGTTAAGCCCATTTCAAGGCTCTAAAATAAAGTTAAAGTATAGGGAACTTAAAATATTCTCAAAAATATGTCGGATGTCGGTTCGTTTGGCCGTACGGTTGCGTTGTTCGGTTAATTATGACGGGAGTCGTAACGGACGCAAAAACGATCCAAATTGCGCGAAGAATGGATTTTTCTTATGCCAAACAGTAAAATAAAATATTTTAGTGCTTACATAAATTTTTAGATGTCCGGATGTATTCAGAACGTAAGTTATGCGCGAAAATGCAAACTTGTGCACTTTTTGACGCTTTTAGTCCCTGAATGACCCAAAAGTTTATTTCAGCACACCGAACTCCTCAAAGCTTATTTTTAAGTTATGTAAAGGTTATTTAAGGTATGTTAAGCATATGTCACTATTCCAGAGTGTTTGTTGCATTAAACTGGTTATATTTACGCATTAGATTGCGTATAACCTTCCAGAAAGCGATTTAAAGTTCGAAATGGAACAAGAATTGATATGTGCAAATGATACACATATTTATACAAAACCCAAGTATGAAACACAATATTTCATTGGTTTGGTATATGTTTCATGGTCACAGTGACACAGGTGTCACAGTCTCCCCTACTTTAGGAAATTTCGTCCCGAAATCTATTCGTAGGAGTCTGTCTGTGACTTTGTGTCAAATAATCCACCAGAGATATGCAAGGCATAATCCTGTCATTTCCTTAACGGACATTCTTTAGAAATGAAAATGAACGAACGGAGTCATTTTCCTCAACGAGTATTCTTCAGAAGCGGAAATGAAGGATTAACCAACGGATATTCATTTCCTCAACGGACAATCTTTAGAAACGAAAATGAACAGACGGAGTCATCTTCAATGGTTGCATCCTCAGAAATGGAAATGAAAAGGATAAACAAATGGATATTCATTTCTTCAACGGGAAATCTTCAGAAACGAAAATGAACTGAATGAGTCATTTTCAACGGTTGCTTCATCAGAAATGGAAATGAAGGATTAGGCAAACGGATATTCATTTCCTCAACGGATAATCTTAGAAACGAAAATGAACGGACGGAGTCATTTTCAATGGTTACTTCCTCAGAAACAGAAATGAGAAGGATAAACAAACGGATATTCATTTCCTCAACGGGTAATCTTCAGAAACGAAAATGAACTGAAGGAGTCATTTTCAACGGTTGCTGCATCAGAAATGGAAATGAAGGATTAGACAAGCGGATATTCATTTCCTCAACGGATAATCTTTAGAAACGAAAATGAACTGACGGAGTCATTTTCAACGGTTGCTTCATCAGAGTTGGAAATGAATTGGGTTAACTCTAGATACATGACAGAACTTGCTGTGATTCTTGTGCACTAAATTCCATAATTATGTATGCATCCATAATTACGTAAATCCTTGCACAGTCCGCACAGTTTGTTTTGTAATTTTTTAGGGGAAGAAAATCAAACCTGTGATGAGGGTGACTAGACTGCCATAGGGTCCTTTTAATTAGATTGACAGATGAACTTTTTAATTAGGCCACCAAGGAGTCCTTTCAGCTATATCATCACATGATATTCCTAACCAGATCTTTGGATCAATCTGTTTAACTAGACCACTCAAGGGGTCTAATTATGGAGTAGCACTTTATAATCCAAGGGACTTAACTACAACGTAGAAGTCCATTAAGGATTTTAGGTAGTACCTTTGGGTATCCTACTATGAATCCCTTATACGAAGATATGGAAGATTCTACGAGGATTTGGATAACATAATTTGGATCACACAAAAACATAAAAGGGAACACATAAGCACATAATCACATAATTGTTTGCTTGGTTATTAATTGTTATTATCTTGTTATTGATTGTTATTAACTTGGCGTCGATTTGAACATGGGTATTCAAGGCATACCAGGAACCCAGTTGATGGACTTCAACGTCCTCAAGCATCTATCTGAAAAGATAGGATGATCTTCTAAAAATTTGATTTTTGATCACAAGGAATCACCACATTCGAATTAAGGTATACAACAATTAAGGACTTGCGGGAATATCCTTAGGTACCCCATTAAGGAGTGGGTATTCGTCCAGAGTTGTAACTTGCGCCTTGTACTTCGTTTTCCTTGGAAGAAACGGGTACTTAGGATTTTCGTGGAACACGCAAGAGATCATAAGATGGGAGGAATGCGGTTCCTTGATTGTCGGTATCGTAGGGGATATGTTGTTTACACATGCAACCACATCAATATTTATATATTGCATTGTAAAATAAAAGCTTTATTTATAAACAACGATAACAACTGTTTCATGGACCTTGACAACAAAAGAAAATAATACATAAGACGTGATTATTTCTAAACAGCGTTGTCTTCCATTCGGTCAGATGCTCATCCTTGCACTGGATTCGCATTAGCAAGCTTTGGGCAGTTTCTTCGGAAATGGCCCATCTCACCACAGTTGAAGCAAGAACCTGGTGGAAAATGACCTTGAGCAGGATTGTTGCCAGCTTGATTTGGTGCTGCTGCGGTTGGGTAAACCCTTGCTGTATGACCTATAAGTCTACAAACTTGGCATGTGCGGCACTTCACACCAGCATGATGATGTAGGCTACATTGGTTGCACAAGGGTGCAGTTCCGTTGTAGGGCTTCCTAGCAGGTGGTTGAGCTGGTTCGTTGGGGACGGCTTGACCATTGTGAGCGACCATGGCGAACTTCTGAGAAGCCTTTCGCTTCTTTGACTTCTTAGGGGGTCCAGTCTGTTCATCCATGGTCTTTGATTCCTCGATTGGTTTCTTGTCACTTTTTCGAAAAAGTTTACCTTTCCTGATCTGAGATTCAGTAAAGGTTGCAGCTAGCTCAATGGCCTATCTAACTGTAGTAGGGTTGCTACCAGTCACAATGTCTTGTATTGAGTCAGGGAGGCCATCAATGTACTTTTCGATTGCCTTATCAAAAGGCGTGACCATGTTTGGGCATAACAGACTTAACTCCTCATAACGGTCCGTGTAGGCTCGGTGCTCACCGCTATCTTGCTTAAGATCATCAAATTCCCTTTCTAGAGCCCTTA
Organism: Helianthus tuberosus; assembly: GCA_030545235.1. Taxonomy (NCBI): domain Eukaryota; kingdom Viridiplantae; phylum Streptophyta; class Magnoliopsida; order Asterales; family Asteraceae; genus Helianthus; species Helianthus tuberosus. The sequence continues at coordinate 16,056 of JARYGA010014074.1, read as the reverse complement.
GCTCATGACGAGGACATAATTCCTTCATCATAATAGCCCTAAGCTTGGCCCAAGTCTGTGCTAAAGCAACCTCAGCACCACGGTCTCTCATCACCCCGTTCCACCATGTAAGGGCCCTCTTCTGAAACACACTAGAAGCAAACTCGACCTTGCGATTATCAGGACACTGAACGTGACGAAATGTACTCTCAGTGCTCTCGAACCATTGTAGGAGTCCAGTTGCTCCTTCAGAACCACTAAACTTGAGTGGCTTAGCCGAATTGAAACTCTTGAAATTGCATGGAGCATTATTGTTGTTGTTGGCTTGGTTCAGTTAAGCAATAAAATTTGGGAAAGCAGCAACCATTTGCTGCGCGATGATTTCTGCTAGTTCGGCATTCGCTATCTGATTGTCACGTCGAGGAGGCATTCTAAAAAGGGGAAATACGGGATAAAACAAATGAAATGGCATTGGGTAAGAATATGATGTTATAACTACCGACCAAAATCATGGGTGATGGTCATTTGTTTAAACCATAAAGCAAACAAACAACACACAAAGGCTGAATCAAAGCAAGTAGGTCCTCATAATGTATCGCGAAGACATGCTCGCCTATAAGTGGACACTCACCCCAAGAGTTCCAAGGTAAGAGTGACTGGTCCGATTATGTGGATTTGTACGAACATTCTAGCCTTAGACAGAAAACCCAGGGTACAGGCATCCACTCTTCCAGTTTGCACATGTTCACACTATTTAGGACCCAAAACTTTTGACGAGATTTTGAAAACTCAAAGGGGTTCAAAACCTTATAACAGAGGGTTCAAAACCTTACAACAGAGGGTTCAAAACCTTACAACAGAGGGTTCAAAACCTTACAACAGAGGGTTCAAAACCTAGTAATCAATCATCTAAAAACAGATGATTAATTTTCAAGGCGGATTCAGAATTGATGTTCTCGTTGTGGTTGCTGCCTAAACATAGGCAACGGTATTGTTTTATGACTAAACGCAAGTAAACTCGCGTTAGGGTCCTAGGAAGGTTATAGTCTAGGTCAAAGCTGTCACACCCCTTTCTATGGCGGAAGCACGAGGTGTGATCATGAAAGGTTCTCATTGCATACGAAAGGTAAACATACTACATGCTCATAAAAATAACTTCAAATGTCATTACCATTACATAACGGAAAACATAGTTAAGAGTTTACATCACGAAACGACACGTTGTCTGAAAGTTTACAACTTATTAACAACAAACATAAACGACATCCACGAGCATGAGTAAGACCGCACGCACATCCACCTTAGTTACCTGAAATACATGTGAGTTTTGGAAAAACATCAACATAATGTTGGTGTGAATTCATGCAGTTTTTGTATTTAACATGTTTGTATACTTTGTATGAAAACATGTTGAGTAACTTGTGAAAATAAAGTATTCTTGTGTACGAACTTCGTACAAATAAAGTATTCTTGTGTACGAACTTCGTACAAATAAAGTATTCTTGTATAGTTAATGGGTTGCAAGGCCATTACCATGTGACACGACATAGGAAGTCACCAAACCATAGGCATTTTTCTAATTGTCGATTCACGACGGAGACACAAAAGCACTACTCGGTACTAGTGTTCACCAAGAGTGTGGCTGCACGGACACCCGTTAGATCTAACCTTTTGTTCTGCGGTCTAAGTATGTACACGATTAATGGTGCTTATGGTACCCTATTCGTGACACGATTTCTCGTATCATTCCTCAAAACGCCACATACTTGGTACTAGTGATCACCAAGAGTGCTTCTTGTTTATGTATTCATCATGTCAAGTATCAATTCTCGTTTATTATATCAAGTATCAATTCTCGTTTATTATATCAAGTATCAATTCTCGTTTATTATATCAAGTATCAATTTTCATGTGTTCGCCCCAAGTTTAAAAGTATGTAAAAGATTTAAAGTGGGGACACGAACTTTCCTATAAACATTCAGGAACATGTATTTCACCCCCGAAGTTATAAAACTGAAAACAGTTAAACAAAAGGGGAAGCATGAACTCACAACTTTGCGTTCCTTGCGTCGTAAACTTCACCGGATTTGTTTAATTAACGTCGTGACCTATACGTGTTTTCCTATCGTCAGTCACTAGACTTGTTTTGTACAAGCACAAGTCACTATCTTTTGTATTAGTATTGTTGTGTTAAACATATTTTATATTTTTAACTAAGTATCTTACTTATATTATTTTCTCAAAAATTAATATAAGTATCTTGTGTTTCACACCAGAATTATGTATCTTGTATTTTGTATGTGTATTTTTGTGTTTTTACTTCTCATGAGTACTTAGTGTATTTTCAAGTTCTAATACACTATCAAGTATAATACATACTACATACACTTAGCACAAAAGTTGGTGATCAAATAATATATATATTTTTCTCAAAAATATACATACTTAATATAAATTTTAATCTTGAAGAAATCATCATTTCTTATCACCAAAAATTAGGGAAACCTTGGTAATATTTTTAGGTACATTTTTAGGGAATAAGTTTCTCAAAAACTTATATTTTTCTAAGTGTCAAAATTTATAAAAATTTTGACAGAGTTTCCCCTAAAAATGGAGGTTTCCCATGTTTTCAAAACATGTGTTTATTTTCTTTTAAATCATCAACAATTAATTTCAACCACAATCACCAATAATATACATTAATTTCTCTATTTCATGAACTTGAAGATTTACAAAAATGTGTAGTAACTTACTAGTGTATTTAGTAAGTCTTGTTACTCTTTAAGGTGTGGTTGCTTCTGTAAAAACTTCATTTTTAAAGAATATGATTCTTTACAACTTATGTTCATGTTTTCTAAAAATACTTCTTCTTGTATTTTTCTTGTTACACATGTGTATCTTTACTTTATTAATCACTAAAAATAATGTTTATTTATGTAAGAACCAAGATTTATTGAAACTAGTATTTTTAGCTTGGTTTCTTGGTAAATCATACTTGAAACATTTAGATCTACATGACTTTAAACTTATTTGTTCATCATTTTACAATAAACATCATATTTATTCAAGTTCATGACTTTTTGTGAGGATGCTTCATAACCTTTAACATGTACGTCCCCTCATCTTGCTAGATTATGTTTTTAATCATGATCTAGCAAGACCACATGATGATCAACATCATTTCTACAAAAAAAAAAAATCAACCATCAACAAGTTTAACAACACTAAAACAACATGATTTCTTCATATTAAGAGCATTGTGTTTAAGTTTCATCTTTATGTTCTTTAGTATTCTTGATGTTCTTCAAGATTAACATTATGAACCTACTTTAACCACTTCCATATGAAGAAAAAATGAAGGGATTCAAGTTCATACCACTAGCTCAAGGCTAGGGATGTTCAAGAGAAGAAAGGTGGTGGTTAATAGCAAATGGAGAAGGTCCTTCAAGATCCGTGAGCACCAAACCTCCTATTCTTGCATCTTACACCTTAATTTCACCTTGGAATGGATGGATATGGATCGAAAATGAAAGTGTGTGTGTGTAGTTGAGGCCGTAGCCAAGGAAGGAGGAAGGAGAGAGTTCTTGGGGTTGAGTGATGAATGAAATGAAGACATAAGCTTTATGTGCAATCTTATAACCCATTTTCTAGTATTAACCCAAGTGTAATGTGCTTCTAAAGGACCAACAAGATCAACTAAATAATTCAAACAAATCAAGGGTGGGCCACCCTTGTCTATAACCGGTCATGGGGGGGGGGGTTGGTTTAGTTTGATTTCAATTGGAAGTTACAAGCTCTAGTTACACGTTAAGTGTTAGATTTAGTGTTAAGTGTGTTTATATGTCTTAGGACATAATATGATGTTTAGGGCCCATAACTAGCTTGGTAATGTTAAAATAATGCCTCTAATCACATTTTGATGTTCCGGGTAGTGTCCGGTTGTTCGGTTAAATACCGGTTAGTTAAAGTGCTAAATTGCACCGTTTAGTGTCTTTCAAGTATCTTTTTGTGACACTTTTAATTCCCGACACTTAGGGAAGTATTCTGGTTGATAAATCATAATTTCTGCATAATACTTCAGTGCCATTATGCTGATTATAGCTGAATTTAGATAAATTATGCAGTTAAAGTGCATTTCGGGTGCTTTTTAGTGTGTATTTTAGCTTCCGTAAGGTATATATGTAAACCCTTGTATGTACTCTTGGGTTTTAATGTATTCTTGTCATTGGACCTATACCTAGGCCCCAATTCTACTGTCTAATTGCTTTCTGCAGAGTTGTTGACATATTGTGTTTTACCGGTGAGTTTACTAGTATTTCTGACGCAACGCTCTCGTTTATGCATAAAGCAATATTTTGTAGTATACAACGTGCATGAATTCACTTGTATTGTATGTAATCAGATAATGTTGACATTTAAGCATGTAATTTCAGTCATTAAATAATAATTAAAGTGTACGAAAATTACCGGTTTGGTGCTAGTTGTCACAAAAGCATTACTAATAACCTAATTCCCTATAACCATTGGCTATGATACCAACTTTTCTGTCACACCCCGACCACGTAAAACAACGAAACATGGCGGAAACGTCAGGGAGTGTTGTAACAGAATTAATTGTTTCAAATCCATGGCAATTAAAGTTTCATTTTATTTATCAATCAAGAGAGTTACATTGTCTTAAACAGGAAACAAAGAGTACATAACATAATTTAACTAGTTCTTGCTTCGTTTTAACTCACTAAGGCACAGGTCCGTCTAAGGGTGTCTCGATCATCCTATGCAATAGTCTCCTGAAAACACATGTGAAAATAGGTACGTCAGCATAAAAATGCCTGTGAGATACATAGGTTTTGTGAAAATACGATCCATGACTTGAGTTTAAAGAAACTGTTTAATAAAAAGTAGCCATGAATCTTGTTGAGTGTTCCCTTTCATAAATCAGTTGAAAGGTGATAAATAAACCAAATGGTATATATGTATAAAAGAATAATGTATGGTCAAATGAATAACCATGTAAAATGAGTTTGTATAAGTTAAGTTATTTGTAAAACGATATTTATGTGAAGATTGTATTGTAGATGTAATATGTCTAAACTGAAATGGTTTATATAACGCTACGTTATGTAATACCATAAAAGCACTTATATATAGGAAGTACCAGCGGCGTATCCACCATGTTTTTATCGTATTACATGTCGCCTCGTTACTTAAATCACTTACCCAAACAACCACCAAGATGAAATGTTTAACAATTTGTAGAAATGTTTATGTATGGTCAAATACGGTTCACACGGTTCAACAGTTACAAACGGTACATAAAATTAAATGGTTACAATGGTTCACGTAGTCAAATAGTTACAACGGTTCACATAGTCAAATAGTTACAACGGTTCAAAATGTAATATAACGTGTTCATATGCTGGATGAGCATATGCAACAAAATGCAATGTAAAACAACGTGTCCATATGTTGAGTAAACATATGCAACTAATGTAATGTAAATCAATGTGCTAGCATGCTCAGTCAACATACATAGCAGAAATGTAAAGTAAAACAATTTACTAAGTATGCTAAGTAAACATACATAGCGAAACAATGTAATGTAAATCATGTACTAATAGTGTACAAATGAACATAGCAAGTATACGATGTGAAAACAGGAAAGCACGAAAGTAACAAGTAGGCACATGTGTTTCACCCCAAAACAGTTTGAAAACAGTAAAAGAGGGGTCTATTTACTCGCTTGAGATTGCTTAGTAGTCCTTGAGTAACAACCAAACAATGCTAGAGATCACGGAAATCAAACGGTACCTAATATAGGTAACTATGTTAATAAACCGGACCTAAATCAGAGGATCGGATAGAATGAGGGTTCGTAAACCAAATGAGTGTGGGAACTCATGTAATATGGTTTAACAAAGCCTACATACTAAAATGAAACCTAACCTAAGTGCTTACGACCCATTACGACCCGTTTAGGTAGCTTATGCTAGTTTAACGCGTCGTTCGCTTAAAACGCGTTCGGACCGCCTAACTAGTCCTATGACAAGTAAAATATGCCTTAACATGTCTAATATTGTTGCCAAATCAGTTTAGATGTTAAATGTTATGTTACATATGTTTAAAATGAATTTTGGCGAAAAAAGGGCATTTTGGTAATTTACCTAAGGCATATAAACTACCTATCATGCGACTAATCAAACCTAAGTGACCATAAGGTATAACCTTGGAAGGTTATTCCCAATGCTACTATGGTCACTTAAAATGTTTGGTCGGATCCTAATGATCGACCAAACGGGTCGTGTTCGAAAGTCTAAGCGGGTGTTTAGTCGCTTGACTTTCGGCTCCACACAAGCACTAATCTAAAAAAATGACGAGCTAAACATGCTAGAACATGTTTAGTTAAGTTAAAAAACAGGTTTTGATATCAAAACAAACGGTTTTTATATCCTACAGTAGTTTGGTTACAAAATACGCGAGAAAACGCATTTTGGCCGAAACTACGACTCGTCAGTGAGCCTAGATAACGTGGTAATCAGTAGGTATAGTCACTAGGGACTATAACCATCATGATTACGCTCACATTATGAAGTTCAAATGAACTTCGTGTTGACCATAAACTGGTCAAAGCAGAAAGTCAAACGCAGTTTGACTTTAACGACAAAAACGAATGAAAAGAACGAAAGAATACTTACAGAAGGTCCCCGCAAGCTCTTGATCCGATTTACTCTCAGGTATGAAGTGTAAACTTCAACTTAGAGAGCCAAAATCAGATTCAAGTGTGCTTTGGGAGGAAGTGAGGGTGGGTATTTATAGGAATTCAAGAACCGTTAAGATCGTTCATCGAAAACTGAGCTTTGATCTGGACCTTACATGTGTGCCCATGGTTTTCTAAAACCATGGGAGCCCCTAATATGGACTATGTTCATTGAATACCAGCCCATGGTTTTGCAAAACCATGGGTTAAAACCATCAACACTTCAAAATGGACTAGGTTCATTGAATCTGCCAGAAATTTCAAAAATGGTCCCTGCACTTGTAAAACTTGATTTTTGGCACTTTTAAGCCCCGTTAACCCCATTTCAAATCTCTAAAATAAATTTAAAGTATATGGAACTTAAAATATGCTCAAAAATATGTCAGATGTCGGTTCGTTTGGCCGTACGGTTGCGTTGTTCGATTAATTACGATGGAAGTCGTAACGGACGCAAAAACGATCCAAATTGCACGACGAATGTATTTTTCTTATGCCAAACATTAAAATAAAATATTTTAGTGCTTACATAAATTTTTGGATGTCCGGATGTATTCAGAACGTAAGTTATGCGCGAAAATGCAAACTTGTCCCTGAATGACCCAAAAGTTTATTTCAGCACACCGAACTCCTAAAAGTTTATTTCTAAGTTATGTAAAGGTTATTTAAGGTATGTTAAGCATATGTCACTATTCCAGAGTGTTTTTTGAATTAAACTGGTTATATTTACGCATTAGATTGCGTATAACCTTCCAGAAAGCGATTTAAAGTTCGAAATCGAACAAGAATTGATATGTGCAAATGATACACATATTTGTACAAAACCCAAGTATGAAACACAATATTTCATTGGTTTGGTGTTTGTTTAATGGTCATAGTGACACAGGTGTCACAACCGCATTCAGGGAAAGATATTTGATCCTACCACTTTAGATGAAGACTATGATCAAATCGACCCTTATGGCTTAGAGGAAATGGCTCTGCAATGGCAAATGGCCATGATCTCCAGAAGGGTCAAAAGGTTCATGAACAGGACATGAAGGAAGTTTGTAGGGAAGAGTGTTGGTTTTGACAAGACCAAAGTAAGATGCTTTAACTGTCGAAGTTATGGACATTTTTCTCAGGAATCTAAAAAACAGAAACAAGAGACTTTGAGTCAGAGTTCAAACAATAGGAATGCAACAAAAAACTCTAACTCAAGAGCCTTGATCTCTAATGCACGAGATATATCATATGACTGGAGTGTTCATTTAGAAGATGGTGAGAATGTTACTCAGGCATTCATGGCAGAGATAGAGCCAGTTGATGATGTTGATGCAAAAGTGGATGCTGATGTGAAGATAGAGAGTAAAGCTGAAGGAGATAAGGTTGATCAGATAACTGAAGCTGAAGAGGAAAAGCTGAAGTCTGATCATGAAAGGGAAACTGAAGAGAAAGTGCCCAATATAAAAGATTGGAAGCTCAAATTGCTGCTCTAATGGCCAACTCAGACAAACCAACAGAAGAAGTAAGTAACTCTGCTACTTCTGTTTGCTTAAGATGTCGTGAATTACAGGGTGAAGTTGATAAATTATCAACTCAAAATCAAAGTCTGGTAAACGACATGTCTAACATAAAAGAATCAAACTTTTTTGCTAAAAGAAATGAGTCGTTATATTTAAAGAAGATAAAAGGTTATGAAGGTGAAATTGATGCTTTAGCCTGTAAATTAAATGAAAAGGTTCAGGTCATAGACTTAGCTCATGCCATGATGGGTGAGAAAACAAAAGAGAATTCTGAAAAATGCAAAGAGTTTTCAGATGCACAACTCAAAATTGTTGAACTTGAAAAGAAATTAGGTCAATTCAGGGACTCTACTTTTGTAATGAAACATATGATGTGTAGCTTGAAGAAAAGTAGTGACAGAATGTGACACCTGTGCCACTTCAACCATCAAACAGATACAAAACCAATGAAATATTGTATTTCATACTTGGGATTTGTATAAATATGTGCAACGTTTGCACATATCAAATCTTGTTTGAATTCGAGCTTTAAATCGCTTTCTGGAAGGTTATACGCGATCTAATGCGTAAATATAACCAGTTTAATGCAACAAACACTTCGGATAGTGAAATAGGTTTAACATACCTTAAATAACCTTTACATAACTTAGAAATAAGTTTTAGAAGGTTTGGTATGTCAAAAACAAGTTTATTCGCTCACATGGACTATTTGCGTCAACTTGCAAAAGTTTGCCGTTTCGTAAGGCAACGTACAGTCCAAAACATGATCATAAGTTAAACATACCATATATAACCTAAACATAGCTTAGAAATAAGCTTTGATTTGATTGGTTCGGTGTGTGAAAACATGCTTATATGATCTTACATGGACTAAAAGTGTCAAAAACGGCGTAAGTTTGCATTTTCGCGCATATCTTATGTTCTGACCACATCTGGACATCCAAAATTTTTGTACACACTAAAATATTTTTATTCTAGTGATCGGCATGCAAAAATACCATTCGTCGCTTAATTTGGTTCGTTTTCACGTCCGTTTGAGTTTTGTCGTAATTTAGCGAATAATGCGACCGTGCGACAAAACGAGCCGACATCCTAGAGTTTTCCAAGCACATTTTGAGTTCTCTAAACTTTATTGACCTTGTAGAGCCTTGAAAATGGCTTAACGGGGGTCAAAAGGGGCTGAAATGGGCTTAAAACAAGTGCAGGGACCTAAACTGCCAAACTGGAAACTTTGGCCGAACTGGGAAGGCCAGGCGGGCCGTGTAGCCCCCCCCCCCCCCCATTACTGATGCTGGCCGTGTGAGGTGCCCAGAGACCAGAAAATGAATTTCAGCATTCTGTTTGATCTTTGAGGGCTGTTTATGCAATTTTCTAGTGTGTTGAGCAAGTTTAAGTGTTCTCCAAGGTCTCTAATCAGTTCCTAACACATGTGTGGCTATGATTTAATCCTTGTTGGCCACACAAACACTTGAAATGATCTTGTGATCCCATGATCACTATAAATAGCAAGGCCATTCATTTGAAACTTTGCTCATTCCTCTCATATCTCTTCTCTAATCTGATTTGTGAGCTTTCACAAGTGTTTGGAACTTCCTCTCTGGTTTTCTTATATTCTTTCTTCAAGCTTTCGACTTTTGTATGTATTCATTCATTCTTGTTCTTTATATTAGTGCAGAAAGTCAAACAACTTGGCCAACAGTTTGACTTTCGGTTTTGACCATCAATTGGTCAAGTCAAAGTTCAATTGAACTTTGTAACGTGATTGTAATCACGATAGTTATAATCCTTAGTGATTTTGCCTACTGATTACCCCGTTATCTAGGTGTAGTGACAAGTCAAAGTTTCGGTCAAATGCGTTTTAGCACGCATTTTGCAATGGAACTACTTTTAGGTATCAAAACACTTTGTTTTGATACCAAATCAGTTTTCTAAGTAGGTTAAACATGTTTTGACATGTTTAACTAGTCACTACTAGTTTAGTGCTTGTTTAGGGTCGTAAGTTAAGCGGTCTAGACAACTGCTTAGACTTTCGAACCCGACCCGTTTGGTCGATCATTAGGATCCGACCAAGCTTGCTTAGTGATCATAGTTGCATAGGGAATAACCCCTGAGGTTATACCTTATGATCACATTGGATTGGTTAGCTATTCGTTAATTGGTTTACATGCCTATAGGAAATGACCAAAATGCCCTTTTGTAGCATAAATCTGTAATGTGCATATGTGAACATATTTTTGACATCTAATCTGAATTAGTAACATGCCAGGGTATAATTGGGCATGTAAGACTTGACATAGCTCATAGATAACCATCTGAACATAGTTTTGCACAACCGACACGTTATGGTAGCTTATGCTACCATAATGGGTTGAAACGGGTCAAGAGCACTTAGGTAGACTTCCAAATCAGAATGTTAGCTCTATTAAATCATACCATATGTGTTCAATTACTCATTTGATTTATAGAACATCATTCTATTCTATCTCCCGGTTTAGGAGCAGTTTAATAACATAGTTACTTATAGTAGGTGTTGTTTGATGTCGTACTCCCTCTAGCCTTGCTTGGTTGTTGTTCAAGACTTCTAAACACCCTCAAGTGAGTACATAGTCCCCTCTTTTACTGTTTTCAATGTTTTAGGGTGAAGCATGTGTACCTATCTGTTATGTTTATGAGTTCAAAAGTATAATTGATTATACATATTAGTACTTATCTTTTGACAAACTGAATGATTATTTATGGTTTAAACCCTGATTTTTTTAAGATTATAAAACTAATTGTTGGATAGTACTTATTTTGTTCACCAGACCGATTGGTAGTCTGATATAGCGCTATAGGATTTGACACCCCATTCCTGTTGTCATGGAATGTCTGAAACCAAATTATTTTTCTCTATCCAAATTGGGATTGCCTTTGTGGTATTCCTATGGTCTCAAAGGTGTATTTTGATGCACTTGGTCTGACTGAATTCTTAAATCACACTTTTATTGTATATTTTATTATACTCCCAAAAGTATAGTTTGATATACTCTCATGTGTGATAATGTACAAAAAAACATGTATTTTGTTAACTACCAAAACATATTTTAAATATGTTATTTATTCAACCAAAACATAGTTTAATATGTTATACATAAATCCAAAGTAAACTTTTGATATACTATCGAAAACAATTATTTTGACGACTAAAGTATATTTAATATACTATCTATTTAACGATTTTGGAACCGAAATATATTTTGATACACTTCCTAATCAACTTTCTTAAAACCAAAGTATATTTTTATAAATACTACAAATCTTTTTATCAAAACATTATTTTACAAACTCATTTTACTTATTTATTTATTTATACATCTCTCTTTTATATCATATGTTTTCTTATCACTTGTTTATAAAAGAAAACATTTTTTTAAGGATTCACGACTATTTTTGATTAAACATTTTTCTCCAAACTTACAATTCATGAATCCTATTTTCAGTAAAACCTATGTAACTCACAGGCATTTTTATGCTGACGTACCTATTTTTACACATGTTTCAGGTTCTGCTATGTGATGATTGTTGACGCATGATACACGTAGGATGAACTCGTGCCTTAGCGACTTAAAAACTTGAAAGATAATAATTGTATTTATTTGATTTGTAATAAACAACGAGTTCAATAATTCAATAAAACGAAATTATTTAATCCATGGTTGTGAAACAATGATTCTGTTACAACACTCCCCGACGTTTCCGCCACGTTTTGTTGTTTTACGTGGTCGAGGTGTGATAGAAAAGTTGGTATCAGAGCCAATGGTTATAGGGAATTAGGTTATTAGTAATGCTTTGACCTAGACTATAACCTTCCTAGGACCCTAACACAAGTTATCTTGTGTTTAGTTTTAAAACAATACCGTCACCTATCCTTAGGTGACAACCATAATAAGAATACAAATTCCGAGTCCGCTTTGAAAACCAATCATCTGATGTCACACCCCGACCACGTAGAACATACAAAACGTGGCGGAAACGTCGGGGAGTGTTGTAACAGAATCAATGTTTCAAATCCATGGCAATTGAAGTTTCGTTTTATTAATTAAAAGTGTTACAATGTCTTAACAAACAAAGAAATACAACATAATTAACTAGTCTTGCATCTTTTATTGTCACTAAAGCCCAAGTCTGCCTATGTGTATCTTGATCATCTTATGCAACAGCTCCTGAAAAACACATGTGAAAATAGGTACATCAGCATAAAAATGCCGGTGAGATATATAGGTTTTGTGAAAATAGGTTTCATGACTTATGTTTGAGAAAATGTTTAGTCATGAACCTTGTTATTTGCTTTGTTTTGTAAATCATTTGAAAATCGATAAGATCTGATGATATGTATAAATAAGAGAATAATGTATGGTTAAATGAATAACCATTGTAAACTGAGTTTGTATTAGATAAATTGTTTGTAAATCAATGTCTTGTGAAAAATATGTTATTTGTATAAAATGTTCTATGTCTCAAATTGAAATGATTCAGATAACGTTACAATATGTAATACCATACAAACACTTATATATAGGAAGTACCAGCGGCGTATCCACCATTCTTGTATCATATTACACACGCATCGTTACTTAATCACTTAATCAAACCAAACCAAACAATGTAAGATGTCTATGTTTAAACCAATTGCCAAATGTATTGAATAATATGTCAAAATGTTTATGTCAAGATGTAAATCATGTAATGTGTAACCAAAATGATATGTATGGCTAGTGAAATGTATCAACTAAACCATATGCACAAGAACATAGTATTGAAGTAAAACTTGGTTTAAATCAAAGTTATGTTTTGTGTAGTAACTGCATGATCAATGTAAATCATGTAATATGCGTCCAAAATGTAAGTATATGATGAATAACAAATGTACTAAGTATGAAGAACAATGCAATGATTGAACATACATAGCATGTGAACTGTACTAAGTATGCAACAACAGACATACGTAGCATGCGACCTGTACTAAGTATGCAACAATAGACATACGTAGCATGTGATGTAATGTAAAACAATGTACTAAGTAATGCACACAATGGCACACCTAGTATGAAATGTAATGAAATCATGTACTATAATGTACTAATGAACATAACAAGTATATGATGTGAAAACAGGAAAACTTGAAAGTAATAAGTAGGCACATGTGTTCCACCCCAGAATGTTTGGAAAACAGTAAAAGAGGGGTCTATGTACTCACCTGAGATTGCTTAATAGTCCTAAGACAACCACCAAGCAATGCTAGAGATCACGGAATCAAACGGCACCTAATATAGGTATCTATGTTAATAAACCGGACCTATATCGGAAGACTGGGTAGCATTAGGGTTTGTAAACCAAATGAGTGTAGGAACTCATGTGATATGGTTTAACAAAGCCTACATGCTAAATGAAACTTAACCTAAGTCTTATCGACCCATTACGATCCGTTTAGGTAGCTTATGCTATTTTAACGCATCGTGCGCGTGAAACGCGTTCGGACCGCCTGACTAGTCCTATGACAAGTGTCATATGCCTAAATATGTTACATAATCAGTTATGTGGCAAAATTTTAGGTTACATATGCTAAATTACCAATTATGTATGAAAAGGGTATTCTGGTAATTTACCTAAGGCATATAAACTACCTATCATACAACTACTTAAACGATGTGACCATAGGGTATAACCTCGGAAGGTTATTCCCTACCTACTATGGTCACCTAATGTATTTGGTCGGATCCTAATGATCGACCAAATGGGTCGAGTTCGAAGGTATAGGCGATTTATTAGATCGCCTACCCTACGACTCTAGACAACGTGGTAATCAGTGGGCATAGTCCCAAGGGACTATGAACAACGTGATTACACTAACGTTGTGAAGTTCAAACGAACTTCGCATTGACCATTACTGGTCAACGCTGAAAGTCAAACAAAGTTTAACTTTCTGACTCGAAAAGCAATAAAATAAGGAAAAGAACGAAAGAATACTTACGAAGGGTCCCCGAATGCTAATCTCGATCCAAGAACTCAGGTATGAAACAATGGTTTCAACTTAGAGCTCTCAAATCAAGATTCTAGTGAGAAATGCAATGGGGGTGGATGGGTATATATAGTTTTCGGGTAACCGTTAGGATCGTTTCATGGAAAACGTGCCTTAATCCCACCCGTACAAGTGTCGGGACCTTATGGTAGCTAAAATTCCATCCTTATCAGCTGACTAGACAAGTTGGAACATGTGGTGGTGGATCAAATAGCAGCAAACTGATGTTAAATGCATTTAATCTGGTCTAGAAGTCGGACGCGGCCCGCTTCAGGATTACCAGAAGCTCAGGCGGGCCGCCTGACAGTTGCAGATCAGAAACTTTGTTCCATTTTGACAGTTTCAGTCCCTGCACGTGTTTAAGCCCATTTCCGGCACTTCTAAGGCCCGTAAAGCCAACATTAAGGCCCTAAAATGATGCCTAAACATTGTGGACATGAAACATGCTAAAAAATATGTCGGAGGATGGTTCGTTTGGCCGTACGAACGCGATGTTCGTTTAATTACGACGGAATGCGCACAAGCTCGAAAAACGATCCAAATGACGCGACGAATGGATTTTTCTTATGCCGAACACTAAAATATAATATTTTAGTGCTTACATAAATTTTTGGATGTCCGGATGTATTCAGAACGTACGTTATGCGTAAAAATGCAAACTTGTGCACTTTTTGACACTTTTAGTCCCTAAATGACCCAAAAGTTTATTTTAGCATACCGAACACCTCAAAGCCTATTTCTAAGCTATGTAAAGGATATTTATGGTATGTTTAACTTATGGTCATGTTCTGGAAAGTCTGTTACAGTTCAAATTGGCATACTTTCGCAGTTTGTCAACTTTAGTCCCTGTAAGCGATTTAACTTGATTTCGGCATACCAAACCTTCCAAAACTTATTTCTAAGTTATGTAAAGGTTATTAAAGGTATGTTAAGACTATTTCACTATTCCGGAGTGTTCGTTGGATTAAACTGGTTATATCTACACATCAGTGCGAGTATAACCTTCCAGAAAGCGATTTAGAGCTTGAAATCGAACAAGAGTCGATATGTGCAAACGATACACATATTTTTACAAATCCCAAGTATGAAATACAATATTTCATTGGTTTGGTATTTGATTGATGGTTGGAGTGACACAGGTGTCACATCTGATCTAGGATGATTTATTGTGAGGTTTTGAACCCTCTAAGTTTTCAAAATCTCATCAAAGTTTGGGTCTAAATAATGTGAACACATGCAAACTGGAAGAGTGAATGCCTGTACCTTGAGTTTTCTGTCTAAGGCTAGATTGTTCGTACAAATCCGCAGTATCGGACCAGTCACTCTTACCTGGGAACTCTTGGGGTGAGTGTTCACTTATAGGCGAGCATGTCTTCGGTGATACATTATAATGATCCATTTACTTTGATTAGTCACTACGTGTCGTTTGTTTGTTCTAGGTAACGAACGAATAATCGCCTTCCTTGTGTTTTGTCGATGTTTTCAATACCTCTTTTGTTTTTCCAATAATCGACCTCACTTGTTTCCCATTTTCCCTTTAGACAATGCCTCCTCGATGTGATGCTCAAACTTTTACTGCTGAAGAAGTCGCAGCCCTTGTCGCTCAACAAATGGCTGCAGTACTTCCTGGCATAGTAACCCAGATCCATGAGTTATATAACAACAACAACAACAATAACAACACCCAGTGTAATTTCAAGACCTTCAACTCTGCCAAACCTTCGAAGTTTTCTGGATCTCAAGGAGCAACCGCGCTCCTG
>JARYGA010014073.1:0-92293 GCA_030545235.1 Helianthus tuberosus | reverse complement strand
TAACCGGTATATGATGTGAAAACAGGAAAGCATGAAAGTAACAAGTAGGCACATGTGTTTCACCCCAAAACAGTTTGGAAAACAGTAAAAGAGGGGTCTATGTACTCACTTGGGATTGCTCAGATGTCTAAAGATAACCACCAAGTAATGCTATAGATCTCGGAATCAAACGGCACCTAATATAGGTAACTATGTTAATAACCGGACCTTAATCGGATGATTGGATAGAATGAGGTTTCGTAAACCAAACGAGTGTAGAGACTCGTGTCATTTGGTTTAACAAAGCCTACATACTAAATGAAACCTAACATAATTGTTTATGACCCATTACGACCCGTTTAGGAAGCTTATGCTACTTTAACGTGTCGTGCGCGTGAAACGCGTTCGGACCGCCTAACTAGCCCTATGACAAGTGTTATATGCCTAAACATGTTACATAATCAGTTATGTGACAAAGGTTTAGGTTACATATGCTTAATTACCAATTATACATGAAAAGGGTATTCTGGTAATTTACCTAAGGCATATAAACTACCTATCATACAACTACTTAAACGATGTGACCATAGGGTATAACCTCGGAAGGTTATTCCCTACCTACTATGGTCACCTAATGTATTTGGTCGGATCCTAATGATCGACCAAACTGGGTCGGGTTCGAAGGTATAGGCGATTTATTAGATCGCCTACCCTACGACCCTAGACAACGTGGTAATCAGTAGGCATAGTCCCAAAGGACTATGACCATCGTGATTACAATCACGTTGCGAAGTTCAATCGAACTTCGCATTGACCATTACTGGTCAACGCTGAAAGTCAAACAAAGTTTGACTTTCTGACTCGAAAAGCAGTAAAAATAAGGAAAAGAACGAAAGAATACTTACGAAGGGTCCCCGAATGCTAATCTAGATTAAAATAGCTCAGGTATGAAACAACGGTTTCAACTTAGAGCATTCATAATCAGATTCTTGTAAGTAATGAGGTTGGGGGTAATGGGGTATTTATAGTTTTCGGTGAACCGTTGAGATCGTTTCATGGAAACCGTGATTCGATCACACCCGTACACTTGTTGGAAGGTTATGGAAGCTTAAATTGGTCCTTATCAGCTGAAATGTCAAGTGGTGAGTGTGTGGTTGTGTTTAAAACAGCTGGAACATGCTGACTGTTAAGTCTGATCTGTTCTGCAGGTTGCTTTACGGACCTCAAGGCTGCCAATGTTGAGGTCCGTAAGCTTACTTTGGCAGAATTACAGTTTTGGTCCCTGCAGCCCTAAAACTTGCTTTTCGATGCATTTTTGACACGTTTAAGGCCCGTTAACCCCATTTCAAAGCTCTAAAATGAAGTTAAAGTATAGGGAGCTTAAAATATGTTCAAAAATATCTCGGATGTCGGTTCGTTTGGCCGTACGGTCGCGATGTTCGGTTAATTACGACGGAATGCGCACAAGCGCGAAAAACGATCCAAATGACGCGACGAATGGATTTTTCTTATGGCGAACACTAAAATATAATATAGTCATGCTCACATAAATTTTTGGATGTCCGGATGTATTCAGAACGTAAGTTATGCGCGAAAATGCAAACTTGTGCACTTTTTGACACTTTTAGTCCCTGAATGTCCCAAAAGTTTATTTTAGAACACCGAACCCCTCAAAGCCTATTTCTAAGCTATGTAAAGGATATTTAAGGTGTGTTTAACTTATGGTCATGTTCCGGAATGTTCGTTACAGTTCAGATTGGCATACTTTCGCAGTTTGTCAAGTTTAGTCCCTGTAAGCGAATTAACTTGTTTTTGCCATACCAAAGCCTTCAAAACTTATTTCTAAGTTATGTAAAGGTTATTTAAGGTATGTTGAGTATATGTTGATGTTCCGGAGTATTTCTCGCATTAAACTGAGTACGTTTACGCACTAGTTTGCGTATAACTCTCCAGAAAGTGATGTAGAGTTTGGAATTGAACAAAAGTCAAAACATGAAAAATGTTAAACATAACAAAACAAACATTGTGATCAAATAACATTGTTTTATTGATAATAGAACTGTTCACAGTGATTACAAGCACAGTTGTTACAGTTGTAAAGTTGTAAAACATTTAATTGAATAGGGGACATGAACTCACAGTATCGCGTCCTGTGAATAGATGTAAATAAGATCTCACGTGCGGTCGTCCTGAATAGCGTTGCGACCTACAAATGTTCTTGTATTTGTTAGACACTTCGGTCTTTGTAAATAACTTGAGTACAAGTCTTGTGTCTTAAATATGTGTAAGACTTGTATGTCTTTACTGTTCGTTGAACTGTGTACTAGATGAATGAATTGTTCAAATGTTATATATATATATGTTATCTTGTATCTTGTGTAGTCGGATCTAGTCCTGTGAATTTCGTGTCTTATATGTATCAATTGTATGATTGTGTTCACAATAATGGTATCATTGGGCCGAGCCCATGTTTTCATGTTATTGGGCCCCAAATAGTGTTGGGCCTAAATAGTGTTGGGCCTCAAATAGTGTTGGGCCTCAATAGTGTTGGGGCTCAAATAGTGTTGGGCCTCAAATAGTGTTGGGCTTGAATAGTGTTGGGCTTGAATAGTGTTGGGCTTTGGCCCATATGTTTGGTATTTGGGCTTAGCCCATGAATTTATGTTAAGCCCATTATGAAGATAAGCCCAATTAAGAAAAATAAGCCCATTTGTAGAAAAATAGCCCATTAAGTAAAATAAGCCCATTTGTTAGAAAAATAGCCCATTAAATAAAGTAGGCCCATTTGTTAGAAAAATAGCCCATTAGTAAGTGTAAGTCTTTCATTTTTATAAAAACCTTTTTATAAAAATTTACCAAGTATACTCCTTAGTAAATAAAAACATACTAGTTTTTATAAGTTTGTAAACATCCAAACTTTGTTATCGATAGCATATTTTATATTTTCGTGTCGAAAGATCGTCTAAACGTCGTAGTAACTCCTCGGATTGGCGATTCGTCTAAAGATTCGTCCGTCGTCCGTTTTGACCATAAATGGTGTCCGATCCTTCGGATTGTCCGTATTCGTTTTTAAGGCGTAATTATATGAAGTCTCGTAGGACTTTTGTTATAAAGTGTCTTGAGTTTAAATGTGACAATGAGATTCAAGTTCCTACTTTGATATATATAACTAATACATCAAGTAATACATAACACAAAAATTGTTAAAGTAACCAAATATATATTTTTTTTAAAAATATATATTTATATTGTCTTTTATTTTATAAACTTTTCTTTAATAACCTTTTTATCCTTGTAGAGATTTACCCAAAAATATGGTTACTTTATAAAATAAAGTTTTTATGAAAAATGGCCATATAACCTTTGTATTTTTATCTTAACCATGTTTCATAAACATATCATTTTCTTTTTCTTTCAAATCATCATCAATTTACTCAACATCTTAACTAAACATATGAGACTTTTATAACATATAATTTTCAAGATGATATCCAAATCATGTAGGGTTTTAACCATGATCATTTCATATGTTAACTAGTTCAAAAACCAAGTTTAATTCTAGTTTTAACAACTTTTATAAAAATCTCTAGTTGTATGTTACTTTTTATAATCTTGTGAAAGTATTGTTTTTAAATAAAAACCTTTAATACTTTCACAAGATCAAAGGTTATGATCATTACTTTCAACCTTTATGTTAAAAACCCTTTAACATAAACATGTATAATTGTTAGATTATATTTTAAAACATCTTCTAACAATTTATTTGTATCATAATCATCATAACAAGATTAAATATGCATATAAAAAGTCTTAGATCACAATATAAACAAACATAAATATATCATGATTTTTATCTTTGCTTCTTTGTATTTTTCATGTTTATTATGTATGATTATATAGTTATTATTAGTTATAATAACAATCATAAACATAATATATGTATGAAAAAAAAATAGATATAGAAGCTTACTTCTAGCACTAGGCTAGGGATGATCTTAGAAGATTATTAAGAACTAAGAAGATGATGATCTTGATGATTTAAGGCTCTTGAATGGATGAATAACTTTCCTTTAACTTGCAAATGCTTTAGATCACCTTAAGTTCCAAAGAAATCCATCTTGATCATGAAGGAGGTAATAAAAATAAATGGGTTTTTGAAGATGTTCTTGGTAATATGGATGAAGATGATGAGAGTGTTCTTTGGGTAATAAAAATGAAAGGTGTAAAATGAGTGGTGAAATGCTAGTAATACTTAATGGTTAAGTGTTATAATTAATCATCCATTCTCATCCACTAGTAACTAACAAAGTAATATCTAGATATTTACCACATAAACAAGGGGTCCTCACGTTTATACATGGGGGGGGGGGGGTCTTTGTGTTGTAAAAATGTGTTAGTTATTTTTAAGGTTTCAAAATGAGAATGAAAGATGTAAGTATTTAGATGTTTAAAGTTTACAATTTTTCGAGATGTTTCACGACTTGAAATGATCATAAACTAGCTTTACAAGACTAAAAATAATGTTCACTAGTTCGCTACTAGTGCCAAAATATAGTTCGGCTAGATGTTTAGCGCTCGTTTCGCAAGAAGATAGTCGAAAGGTTAACATAAATAAGTTATAGGGAAATATTTGGTTATGTATTTATATGATATTCCCTATTTATTTTTATATGGAATTTGTGTTTAAACAACACTTTTGCATCTTGTAATAAAAATACAAATGCTGAATTTTTGCGGAAAATTAATGAAATGGTCACTTTTAGCGTTTTTCGGATAGTTTTTAGTGCTGTCGGACATTGGTAGATATTAACCAAACTCTTGTATTCCCATAAAGGGTTTAATATATAATTGATATTGGACTCTCATCCGAGTCCTTAAGATGTCATTTTAGATGTTTTCTGCGGATCCGGAGTTTTCGTCAGCACTCTAGTTCACTAGGCACTACTCTAGTTGTTTCGATGAATTGTTTGCACTATTTCAAATGTACCTAATAAAAGTGAATCATGTGTAATAATAAATGAATATTCCATGAGTTTTCTAAGATGTATATTATGAAATCATGCAGTCCGAATATTCAAAACACATACTTGTATTATGTAAATCATCGTTTTAAATGTAAGTAAATTACCCGAAAGTGGCAGTTGTCACATTCTCCCCTTGTTATTTAGAATTTCATCCCGAAATTCTAGCTTTGTTATTCTTTGCAGGAGTCTTCGAAAATAGGTGGGGATATTTTGCCTTCATTCGGTCTTCACGTTCCCAAGTATACTCGGGCCCGTGACGAGAGTTCCAACGAACCTTTACTAACTTGACACGACTTCTCCGTATTTTCTGGACCCTCCAGTCCGTGACCTCAACCGGTTCTTCAGTGAATTGGAGTTTGTCGTCAATGTGAATTTCATCCACAGGAATGGTAACGGTTACTTGTATTGGACTCTTTTTAAGATTCGACACATGAAACGTGTGGTGTACACTGCTAAGTTCATCTGGTAACTTCAACTTGTAGGCAACAGTGCCAATCTTTTCTAAGATTTCAAATGGTCCAATGTAACGCGGGTTAAGCTTTCCACGTTTACCGAACCTCGCTACGCCTTTCCAAGGTGAGACTTTCAACAAAACTTTCTCTCCAACCTCGAAAGATGCTGGTTTTCGTTTTCCATCTGCGTAGATCTTTTGTCGATCGCGAGCCGCCTTGATACGGTCTCGGATCTGAAAAATTTTATCCGTAGTGTCTTGAACTAGTTCCGGACCAATTAATTGACTATCGCCTGTTTCCGCCCAACATAGCGGAGAGCGACACTTTCGACCATAAAGAGCTTCAAACGGTGCAGCTCGTATACTTGTATGGTAGCTGTTATTGTAGGAAAACTCAACTAGAGGTAGATGATTATCCCAATTTCCGCCTAAATCCATAACACATGCACGAAGCATATCTTCGAGTGTTTGGATTGTCCGTTCGCTCTGGCCGTCAGTTTGTGGATGGAAGGCCGTACTTAGATTCAATTGAGATCCAAAGGCCTGTTGAAATGATTTCCATATTCTTGAAACAAAACGACCGTCTCGGTCCGAAATGATTGAAATAGGAACTCCATGACGAGCCACTATTTCTTTGAGATAGATTTCCGCTAGTTTCTCAGTACTATCCTTCTCCCGAATCGGTAAGAAGTGTGCGGACTTTGTCAATCTATCGACGATTACCCATATCATGTCATGGCCTTTCGAGGTCCTGGGTAACTTCGTAATGAAGTCCATAGATATTTGTTCCCATTTCCAAGCGGGAATCTCGGGTTGTTGTAGTAAACCTGATGGTTTCTGATACTCTGCCTTGACCTTTGCGCAGGTCAAGCATTTTCCGACATAGATAGCAATATCCTTTTTGAGGTTAGGCCACCAATAGTACTCTTTTAAGTCTTGGTACATCTTATCTGATCCAGGATGGATCGAGTACTTTGACCTATGTGCTTCCTCAAAAATGAGATCTCGGAGACCTCCAAAGAATGGAACCCATATTCTACCTGCAACGTACAAAGTTCCATCTTCCTTCGGCACTAACTGTTTTTCCATGCCTCGAAGTGATTCTGCTAGAATATGCTCTTCCTTGAGCGCTTCTTGTTGTGCATTTTGAATTCGTGCGGTAAGATCTGTGTGAATCGTCATCTCTAGTGCTCGCACTCTTAGTGTTTTAACTCGTTCCTTGCGGCTCAAGGCGTCTGCTACAACGTTTGCCTTGCTCGGATGGTACTTGATTTCACAATCATAGTCGTTTAATAATTCAACCCAACGTCGCTGACGCATATTTAATTCTTTTTGGTTGAATATGTGTTGTAGACTCCTATGATCTGTGAAAATAGTGCACTGTGTACCATATAAGTAATGCCGCCAAATTTTTAAAGCAAATACCACCGCGCCTAACTCTAGGTCGTGAGTGGTATAGTTCTTCTCGTGAACTTTCAATTGGCGGGACGCGTACGCGATAACTTTTTCACGTTGCATGAGTACACAACCCAAACCTTGATGCGAAGCATCACAGTATACTACAAAGTCATCGGTACCGTCAGGTAATGATAATATTGGTGCAATGCACAACTTGTCTTTAAGAAGTTGAAATGCTGCTTCTTGTTTCTCTCCCCAATCGAATTTCCTGTCTTTTTGTGTAAGAGAAGTTAGCGGTTGAGCAATTTTTGAAAAATTCTCAATAAATCTCCGATAATATCCCGCTAAGCCCAAAAATTGTCGCACTTCAGTAGGAGTCTTGGGCGCTTCCCAATTCTTAATCGATTCAATCTTCGACGGGTCTACTTGAATACCCTTCTCGTTCACTATATGCCCGAGAAATTGTACTTCACGAATCCAAAACTCACATTTGGAAAACTTCGCGTATAGTTTCTCCTTCTTGAGTAGTTCTAAGATGGTTCTCAAATGTTGTTCATGCTCGTCTGCCGATTGTGAGTATATCAAGATGTCGTCAATGAACACTATGACGAATTTGTCGAGATACGGCTTGCACACGCGGTTCATTAAATCCATGAAGACCGCCGGTGCGTTCGTTAAACCAAAAGGCATAACGAGAAACTCGTAATGACCGTAACGAGTCCGAAAAGCCGTTTTCGGTATGCTTTCTTCTTGAATCCGTAACTGATGATACCCCGATCGTAAGTCTATCTTTGAATAAAAACTCGACCCTTGAAGTTGATCGAATAAGTCGTCAATCCTCGGTAGTGGATACCGATTCTTGATGGTGAGTTTATTCAACTCTCTGTAGTCGATACACATTTTGAATGTCCCGTCCTTCTTTTTCACAAAAAGAACTGGAGCTCCCCAAGGCGAGAAACTCGGTCTGATGAATCCCTTATCCAACAACTCTTGAAGTTGTGTGGACAATTCCTGCATTTCAGAAGGTGTTAATCGATATGGAGATCTGGCTACAGGTGCGGCTCCTGGTACCAAGTCGATGTGAAATTTGACTTGTCGATAAGGCGGTAGTCCTGGTAAGTCTTCAGGAAATTCTTTTACTACCGGAATATCCGTCAACTTTGGTCCATCGGCCTTCTTGCCCACAACATGTGCTAGAAAGGCAATATAACCTTTCCGTAAGTATTTCTGTGCTTTCATGCAATTGATGATTCGCAATGGGGTGTCACGCTTCTCTCCATGTATAACAAGTGTCTCTTCGTTCGGTAGTGGTAGGCGAATGATCTTCTCGTGGCAAACGACTTCAGCTTGATTTTTGGATAGCCAATCCATGCCAACCACTACATCGAAACTACCCAATTCAACGGGTAAGCGATCGATATTGAATTTTTGTTCGCCAAGTTCTAAGGTACACTCCTTAACAACTTCTCCCGTCTCTATTAGTTTACCGTTAGCCAATTCTATAGAATATGGAACATCTAGTTTACTAGGTTCCAAGCCCAGAATATTTTTAAATTCTATAGAAATAAAACTAAAATCGGCTCCGGTATCAAATAATATGGATGCGAAATGATCATTGAGGAGAAACGTACCAGTGACCACATTAGGGTCTTGGCGCGCATCCTTGGCTCCAATCACAAAAGATCGACCACGAGCTTGGTTTTCTTTAGGACAATCTTTCTTGAAGTGATCTTTGCTTCCACATCCAAAACATCCTTGACCACGACCATTCCCGTTTGTGACAACTCGAATTTCCGACATTCTTTATTCGCATTAAATGCACGTTGACTTTGACTGTATAGTGGTGATATGATAAATGCATTGTGTTTGCTTGATTTTTTGTGTTGTTATTATAGTGTATGAGTTTAGAAATCACATAAACTGATTTAGCACATGAGACTGCTCGACGAAACACAAGTGTGTTTTGCCATGAACATACTCGACGAAACAAGGCTGTTTCGCCAAACCCATCTCGACGAAACAGGCTGTTTCGCCGAGCCCAGTTTCGCCGAAAGCCCATTACGGGCCCAGAACGTTATTCTGAGTATATTTACGTAAAACAACATCACTTTTACACTTTCTATCAAAACAACCGAAACCCTAGAGCTCTCTCACTGTGACGGCAAACTAGAACCCACCGGAAACCCTTGTGCGATCAAACCATCATCTCGGTTAGTAG
This sequence comes from Helianthus tuberosus, assembly GCA_030545235.1. NCBI lineage: Eukaryota > Viridiplantae > Streptophyta > Magnoliopsida > Asterales > Asteraceae > Helianthus > Helianthus tuberosus. The sequence goes on along the minus strand of JARYGA010014073.1, from coordinate 83,223 downwards.
ATTTATGTGTCTTGATTGATCGTTCATCCGTGTACGTGTTTATGTGTCATGTGATTCTGCTTTGATGATGTATATCTGAAATTGATACATGTTAAATATTAGGGTTCTTGTTATGATGATGATGATATAGATTTCGATAGGAATGTTGTTGTCGGATATAAATAGTTTTATGTGAAATTCGATACGATTGAATACTTGGTTCTGGATGGTGTTAATCGGAATCTGGTTAGCATCTTGATAGGGTTCGATAATGTGATATTGTATGATAGTCGGTTTTGAGATACGTTTAAACTAGGGTTCATGCTAGACAATGATTTCTGGATGATTGTGTTATGATGATATATGCTAAATGAATGCTGGGTGATTGCTACTTGATAGTGACGGCTGTTAGGGCTTCTGCATGTATCTGTGTACGTAACTGACATCACCTCGAATCTGTCTTGACGAAACAGATCTCTTGGCGAAACAGAAAGTGTTTCGCCAAGGGCAAGCGACGAATTAGAATCCTGTTTCGCCAAACAAGGCCCCGACGAAACAGAATGTGTTTCGTCAATTTGTGTTTCGCCGGAAGTGTGTTTCGCCAACTTATGTGTTTCGCCATTATGTGTGTTTCGCCGAACAGTAATCTGCACAGTAACTTGGGTTAATTCTGTTAAGTGTTAACTGGAATATTTAACTGCTGTTAGGTGTAACCATCTTGTATATGATTGTGATGACGTGCTACATGTTATACATGCACAACTTGAACACAAACTGATTTCACATACGTGCATACTTTAGGACGTGATTGATTACTTGCGAGCATACACTTAGCATACCGAGCAAACCAAGGTGAGTTCACACAGCCAAGGCATGGGATTCCCAGGATGGGAATGGGTTGGATTATTTATTCGTTCAGTTTATGGAACTTAGATATATGATTCCCGGGAGAGGAAGGATTATGGATAAGAACTGACTAGACTGGTTATACTAATTGAACTGATCTTCGCACACACGCCAAGTGTTGGCCGCGATATTATGACAATCTTCGCACACATGCCTAGGAAGGGCCGCGAACTATATACTCTAATCTTCGCAAACATGCCAGGAAGGGCCGCGATACTACTATACCTAGTCTAGCATATATGGGAAAACCCCACTAACTTCGCAAACATGCCTAGAGGGCCGCGATACGATACATATGACACATGATTACTAAACGAACATACGAACTACAATACAAACGTTATTACTAAACTATTAACTGTGAACTCGCTCAACTAGTTGTTGACTCTCTGTTACATGCCTTGCAGGACCTTAGGTACTTATGGAGCTTGCACGGGAGGCACGGTCGTTGTGGGCACAGTTTGTGGATGTTATGAACAACATTTAAACATTTGAAATTGCTACTTATGATTGGGTTTATTTATGCTTCCGCTAAACGTTGAATTTATACATATGTTTTGAACACCTTTCATATTGGTTTGATTGCTTTACATTTAATACTTACTATGTTCAGTATGATTGGTGGCTTGATCCTGGTCAGTCACGCCTCCAAGCGGTGATACTCCGCAGGTGGATTTTTGGGGGTGTGACAGATTGGTATCAGAGCCATTGGTTATAGAGAACTCGGTTTTAATAAGGGAAAAACGTTTTTATTGAAACCAGACTATAACCAGTACAGTGCTCAACGATCCACAACGACACCTCGCTCCACGTGCAAGACTCAACATCCTAGGTAATAAGGTTTATGTTTATTGCCTACTTGCTAGAATTACATAGAACTTTGCTCGTGGTATGCTTAGATTACATTGTTTACTATTCGTTACTGCCTGAGAACGCTTATATGCTCACACTCTTCTGTCATCGCACGATTCGCGATCCTCTCTGACTTATGCTATCTTTACTATGAAGATCATGTCTGGACGTATCAACATGACACAAGCCCAATTGACAGCTCTCATCGCTGAACAAGTTACTGCGGCAGTTGCAGCCGCACAAGCAGGAGGTATACCCTGCAGTTGAAACTCACACTAGGGTCCTTAGATCCTACATTCTTAAACCAACTCTTGTGCTAAAATTCTTGTTTATTCTTACGCACACGACAGGTCAACCACCTGTTTGCACTTTCAAAACGTTCATGGACTGTCGTCCCAGTACTTTCAGCGGCACGGAGGGAGCAGTCGGACTCCTCCACTGGTTTGAAAAGATTGAAACTGTATTCGAGATGTGTGAATGCCCTGAGGCACGCAGGGTGAAGTATGCCACCGGTACCCTAGAGGGTTTAGCTCTCACATGGTGGAAAGCTCAGGTGCAAATGCTGGAGTTGGTTGCTGCTAACGCTACCCCATGGAACAACTTTAAGGAAATGATCAAAGAGGAATATTGCAGTAGGGATGATATTCATAAGCTGGAGGTCGAGTTTTTCAATCTCAAGATGAAGGGGTCAGAGATTGAGGCATACACCAAAAGATCTAATGAACTTGCTCTATTGTGTCCTACGATGGTGGACCCTCCAATCAAGCGAATCGAACTGTTCCTCAAGGGTCTAGTGCCAGAGATCCAGAGTCACGTCACTTCAGCAAACCTCGCCACTTATCAGCAGGTTGTACAGCTGGCTCACCGTCTCACGGATCAGGCGGTGGAGCAGAACAAGTTGCCTGAACGCATCAGCACTACTACTACCGCTACTACTCCGGTCACTCCTGCTACTCCCAGTGACAACAAGCGGAAATGGGATGGGGATTCCAGCAAAGGTTCAGCTATAGTTCAACCTCAGGCTCAGCAACGCAAGACTAACGATTATCAGAGCCCAAGTCAGCAAGCTTCTGGTGGGCAGAGGCAGGGTGGATATCGGGGAAATCATCCACTGTGTAACAAGTGCTACAAACACCACAGTGGTCAGTGTCGCAAGGCCTACTGTCAGAGATGTCTCAAAACTGGGCACGAAGCTAAAGATTGCAGGAGTTCACGACCTGCGAATCAGAACCAGCAACAACAACCACCTGCTCCACGAAACCAGCCACAGCAGCAGCAGCATGGAAATAGGGGATGCTACCAGTGTGGGGCTGAAGGTCATTACAAGCGGGATTGCCCTCAGTTAAACCAGAACCAGAACAATAACAACAACAACAATCAGGGCAACGGGAACAACAACAACGGTGGGAACAATAACAACAATGGTGCTAGAGGCCATATGTTTGTGATCGGTCAGGGTGATGCCAGGAATGATCCCAACGTGGTTATGGGTAAGTTTCTTCTTGACGACTTTTATGTTACTGTACTATTTGATTCTGGTGCGGATACAAGTTACATGTCTCTAAAAGCTAGTGAAATGTTAAAACGTGCACCAACTCTCTTAAACACCAAACATGTTGTAGAGTTAGCTAATGGTAAAAGTCTAGAGGCCACACACATAGTTAAAGGGTGTAATCTTATCCTCGCTGGTCAGACTTTCTCCATCGATCTCATTCCTATAACCTTGGGTAGCTTTGACGTTGTCATTGGTATGGATTGGTTATCTCAACAACAAGCGGAGATTTTATGCAAAGAAAAGGTTATTCGTATTCCTCGTTCGGGCAAGGAACCTCTCGAAGTTCAAGGCGACAAGAGTGGTGTCGTGAGTGGCATCATCTCCTTTTTGAAGGCTCAGAAGTGTTTACGCAAGGGGCACACTGCTATATTAGCACTCGTTACAGATACCTCGAAGAAAGAGAAAAAGATTGAAGATATTCCTGTAGTACGTGACTTTCCTCAAGTGTTTCCTGAGGAATTACCTGGGTTACCGCCTCATCGTCAAGTCGAATTTCAGATCGAGCTCGCTCCAGGAGCAGCACCTATAGCTCGAGCACCTTATCGTTTAGCTCCAACTGAATTGGAAGAACTGTCAAAGCAGCTACAAGAACTCTTGGAAAAGGGTTTTATACGTCCTAGCTCTTCGCCCTGGGGAGCTCCAGTGTTATTCGTAAAGAAGAAAGACGGTACGTTCAGGATGTGTATAGACTACCGTGAACTCAACAAGGTGACGATCAAGAATCGTTATCCTCTTCCGCGCATAGATGATTTATTCGACCAGCTGCAAGGGTCGAGCTACTACTCCAAGATTGACCTGAGGTCAGGCTATCACCAATTGAGAGTCCGGACGAGGACGTCTCTAAAACAGCATTTAGAACTCGCTACGGCCACTACGAGTTTATGGTCATGCCATTTGGGCTAACGAACGCGCCTGCCATATTTATGGATCTTATGAACAGGGTGTGCAAACCCTATCTCGACAAGTTCGTTATTGTTTTCATCGACGACATCCTGATTTATTCGAAAAGTCAGGAGGAACACGAGCAGCACCTACGACTTATACTGGAACTTCTACGAACGGAACAGCTATACGCTAAGTTTTCTAAATGTGACTTCTGGCTTCGTGAAGTCCACTTTTTAGGCCACGTGGTGAACAAGGATGGGATTCATGTAGATCCATCCAAGGTAGATTCGATTAAGAACTGGCCTGCGCCTCGTACACCAACAGAAATACGCCAATTCTTGGGTTTGGCGGGTTATTACAGACGTTTCATCAAGGACTTTTCAAAGATTGCTCAGCCGCTTACACTACTGACACAGAAGGGTGTTGTTTACCGTTGGGGTAATGCACAGGAAACAGCGTTCCAACACTTAAAGGATAGACTCTGTAGCGCACCTATCCTCTCATTGCCTGAAGGCACGGATGATTTCGTAGTCTACTGCGACGCATCTATCCAAGGTCTTGGATGTGTATTGATGCAAAGGGATAAAGTCATTGCTTATGCTTCGCGCCAACTTAAGATTCACGAACGGAATTACACAACACACGACTTAGAGTTGGGAGCGGTTGTTTTTGCACTTAAGATATGGCGACACTACTTGTACGGCACTAAATGTGCTATCTACACTGACCACAGGAGCCTCGAACATATATTCAAACAGAAGGAACTGAATATGCGACAGCGACGATGGGTCGAACTGCTAAACGACTACGAATGCTCAATCAGGTACCACCCAGGCAAAGCCAATGTTGTGGCTGACGCCCTCAGTCAAAAAGACACCGCGCCTAAGCGCGTGCGAGCTTTACAACTCACCATACAGTCTAGCCTTCCTTCCCAGATACGAGATGCTCAGATAGAAGCATTGAAACCAGAAAATGTCAGGGCTGAAGCCCTACGCGGCTCAAGACAACGATTAGAACAGAAGGAAGATGGTGCTTACTACATCACAGGACGCATTTGGGTCCCACTGTACGGCAACTTACGCGAGCTGGTAATGGATGAAGCTCACAAGTCTCGCTACTCGGTACACCCTGGTTCGGATAAAATGTACCACGATATTAAGACTACATACTGGTGGCCTAGCATGAAGGCCCACATAGCCACATACGTTAGCAAATGCTTGACTTGTGCGAGAGTCAAGGCAGAATATCAGAAACCGTCAGGACCACTCCAACAACCTGAGATACCACAATGGAAATGGGAGCAAATTTCCATGGATTTTGTTACTGGCCTACCTAGATCTCAGCGCGGAAATGATACTATTTGGGTGATCGTGGATCGACTCACAAAGTCTGCTCACTTCTTGGCTATCAAAGAAACAGACAAGTTCTCTACCTTAGCAGACATTTACTTAAAAGAAGTGGTCTCGAGGCACGGGGTGCCCACCTCCATCATCTCTGATCGTGACGCGCGTTTTACTTCAGAGCTGTGGCAAGCAATGCATAAATCTTTTGGCTCTCGTTTAGAAATGAGCACGGCGTATCATCCTCAGACGGATGGGCAGTCTGAGCGCACTATCCAGACTCTAGAAGACATGCTTCGGGCGTGCGTAATTGATTTTGGAAACGGTTGGGAAAAACATCTGCCACTTGTGGAATTCTCATACAATAACAGCTACCACACCAGCATTAAGGCTGCACCATTCGAGGCATTGTACGGGCGTAAATGCCGATCACCTCTCTGTTGGGCAGAGGTGGGAGATAGTCAAATTACAGGTCCAGAAATGGTAGTCGATACTACAGAAAAGATTGCACAAATACGACAACGCATGGCGGCAGCACGCGACCGTCAGAAAGCATACGCTGATTTAGACAGGAAACCACTCGAGTTTCAAGTTGGGGACCGAGTGCTACTCAAAGTTTCACCCTGGAAGGGTGTGGTTCGTTTTGGCAAACGCGGCAAACTAAATCCACGATATGTTGGACCATTCGAAGTTACAGAGAAAATAGGTAAAGTGGCCTACAGACTGAACTTACCAGCTGAACTCAGTGCAGTTCACAATGTCTTTCACGTGTCGAATCTGAAGAAGTGTACGTCAGATGAGACCCACATAGTTCCCTTGAAGGAACTCACTATCGACGAGCGATTGCACTTCGTCAAGGAACCTGTTGAAATCACGGACCGGGATGTTAAGGTCCTCAAGAACACGAGAATCCCTCTTGTACGAGTTCGTTGGAACTCCTGCCGCGGCCCAGAGTTCACCTGGGAGCGTGAAGATCAAATGGAACTCAAATATCCCCAGTTATTCGGAAACCAAGCAACTACTACTGAGGCTGAAGCTACCAATGCAGAATTTCGGGACGAAATTCCAAATCAACGGGGGGATAATGTGACACCCCGAGAAAACCAGTAAATCTTCGCAAACCTGCTCGGGGAGCCGCGATACGATACAGGTAAACAACGTCACACTACTAGCTTCCTCAGTAACCGCATGCTAAATTTCGGGACGAAATTTCTTTCAAGTTGGGGATAATGTGACAACTCGAATTTCCGACATTCTTTATTCGCATTAAATGCACGTTGACTTTGACTGTATAGTGGTGATATGATAAATGCATTGTGTTTGCTTGATTTTTTGTGTTGTTATTATAGTGTATGAGTTTAGAAATCACATAAACTGATTTAGCACATGAGACTGCTCGACGAAACACAAGTGTGTTTTGCCATGAACATACTCGACGAAACAAGGCTGTTTCGCCAAACCCATCTCGATGAAACAGGCTGTTTCGCCGAGCCCAGTTTCGCCGAAAGCCCATTACGGGCCCAGAACGTTATTCTGAGTATATTTACGTAAAACAACATCACTTTTACACTTTCTATCAAAACAACCGAAACCCTAGAGCTCTCTCACTGTGACGGCAAACTAGAACCCACCGGAAACCCTTGTGCGATCAAACCATCATCTCGGTTAGTAGATTTATGTGTCTTGATTGATCGTTCATCCGTGTACGTGTTTATGTGTCATGTGATTCTGCTTTGATGATGTATATCTGAAATTGATACATGTTAAATATTAGGGTTCTTGTTATGATGATGATGATATAGATTTCGATAGGAATGTTGTTGTCGGATATAAATAGTTTTATGTGAAATTCGATACGATTGAATACTTGGTTCTGGATGGTGTTAATCGGAATCTGGTTAGCATCTTGATAGGGTTCGATAATGTGATATTGTATGATAGTCGGTTTTGAGATACGTTTAAACTAGGGTTCATGCTAGACAATGATTTCTGGATGATTGTGTTATGATGATATATGCTAAATGAATGCTGGGTGATTGCTACTTGATAGTGACGGCTGTTAGGGCTTCTGCATGTATCTGTGTACGTAACTGACATCACCTCGAATCTGTCTTGACGAAACAGATCTCTTGGCGAAACAGAAAGTGTTTCGCCAAGGGCAAGCGACGAATTAGAATCCTGTTTCGCCAAACAAGGCCCCGACGAAACAGAATGTGTTTCGTCAATTTGTGTTTCGCCGGAAGTGTGTTTCGCCAACTTATGTGTTTCGCCATTATGTGTGTTTCGCCGAACAGTAATCTGCACAGTAACTTGGGTTAATTCTGTTAAGTGTTAACTGGAATATTTAACTGCTGTTAGGTGTAACCATCTTGTATATGATTGTGATGACGTGCTACATGTTATACATGCACAACTTGAACACAAACTGATTTCACATACGTGCATACTTTAGGACGTGATTGATTACTTGCGAGCATACACTTAGCATACCGAGCAAACCAAGGTGAGTTCACACAGCCAAGGCATAGGATTCCCAGGATGGGAATGGGTTGGATTATTTATTCGTTCAGTTTATGGAACTTAGATATATGATTCCCGGGAGAGGAAGGATTATGGATAAGAACTGACTAGACTGGTTATACTAATTGAACTGATCTTCGCACACACGCCAAGTGTTGGCCGCGATATTATGACAATCTTCGCACACATGCCTAGGAAGGGTCGCGAACTATATACTCTAATCTTCGCAAACATGCCAGGAAGGGCCGCGATACTACTATACCTAGTCTAGCATATATGGGAAAACCCCACTAACTTCGCAAACATGCCTAGAGGGCCGCGATACGATACATATGACACATGATTACTAAACGAACATACGAACTACAATACAAACGTTATTACTAAACTATTAACTGTGAACTCGCTCAACTAGTTGTTGACTCTCTGTTACATGCCTTGCAGGACCTTAGGTACTTATGGAGCTTGCACGGGAGGCACGGTCGTTGTGGGCACAGTTTGTGGATGTTATGAACAACATTTAAACATTTGAAATTGCTACTTATGATTGGGTTTATTTATGCTTCCGCTAAACGTTGAATTTATACATATGTTTTGAACACCTTTCATATTGGTTTGATTGCTTTACATTTAATACTTACTATGTTCAGTATGATTGGTGGCTTGATCCTGGTCAGTCACGCCTCCAAGCGGTGATACTCCACAGGTGGATTTTTGGGGGTGTGACACCGTTCCCATTCTTGTTACCAAATCCACTTCCCGATCCAGTATTATTTCCCGTTCCCCAACATGATTCAGCACGGTGGCCATTCTTGCCACACTTGTCACACTTGACAACCCGACAATCACCCAAGTGATGATATTTGCATCGCTCACACTTAGGTAAAGTACCAGCGTACTTCTTAGGACCAGTGTCGTTTGTGGCTACAAACGCCCTTGCATCCTTTTGCGAGTTATTCTGTCGCCTGTTGTTGTTGTTGTTGTTGGGGTTATTGTTATTGTTGTTGTGATTGTTGTTACTGTTGTTGTTGTTATTACCGCGGGTTCCCTTCTTGAAATTCGAGTAACTCCTCTTCCCACGGTTGGAAGACTCGACATGTGTTTCCTTCTTATCATCACCTTTCTCAGTGAATATCTTCATCCGGACCCCGTCTTCAGTAAGACTCACGGCTATAGTCACAGCCTGAGTAATAGTCGTGGGTTTAGCTGCAGTAACCAGACTTCGAATCTTGTCAGAAAGTCCCCAGATGTAGCGTTCGATACGCTTGTATTCTGGTGTTACAAGATAAGGAATCACGCGGGACAGATCGTGAAATCTTTGCGTATATCCCGTGATATCAGCTCCGACCATGGTAAGGTTCCAAAACTCGTTCTCCAACTTCTGGAGTTCAGCACGAGAACAGTACTTATCCCTCATACGTTCCTTGAGTTCATCCCAAGTCAACGCATAAGCAGCGTTCTCACCCAAAGTTTGCACTTGTAAGTTCCACCATGTAAGGGCCTCATTGAGAAACAAGCCAGTAACGAAAGTGACTTGCTGATTAGCAGAACATCTGCTCATTCTTATAGTGGAATCCGTTTTCTCAGTCCATCTTACGTAAGCCACATCACCACCTGTGCCATCGTAGTTAAGTGGCTTGCAGTCCAGAAACTGCTTGAATGTGCACCCTGAAATTGGACAGCGGATTTTGAATGAGCAAATAGTGAATCGCACGAATAGATTTAGAAAGAAATTTGACAATTTGTAACAAAACAGCTAAATGTTACCCGTATTATTCGTTCCACCTGAAGTACCGCCTGGACCCTGGCCTCCCGATCCGCCGGTGCCACCACTTTGTTCGACACGGGATGCCTCATACAGTGCGATAGCTTGAGCGATTCTCTGTTCTATAAGTGCATTCAATTCCGCCTCGGTCATAGGCATTGGTGGAGGTGGGGGTGGATTAGTCCGTGAACGTAAGACTCGCCTTGGTGGCATGATTCTTCCAAAGAAGAAAATAGGATAAAGATTAGACGTTGATTTGGTTTGTTTAAAAAAAATATATTCATAACATTAATAGCAATATCACCACCAATCATATTACGCGAGTAAATAAGTTAACATAAACAATAAGATATGTCCAACCAGACCACTCAGATGCATTTAATAGATAACACCAAGTTTTTCATATATATAGTCAACCGGTTACATAATCGTTTGAAAGGAACAAAAATAGACTCAGGCTACATAACCCGGTCATACTAGTCTAGTACAACAAAAGAGATAACAAAATCTTCCTTCCAACTGTGTGATCCGCTGTATGTCGGTTGTCTTCAAAACTTGGTGGAGCATCAATATGTACACAAAACGGATATAGATACCCGTCCCAAAAGTATAATACCTGCAAACATAGTCTATGGTGGGGGAAAGACTGGTGGTGGAATCGGGAACAATAACCTGTGAACATCAGACACCCTACCCTCCAAATCAAGAACCAAACGGTTAAGGAATACAATCTGCTGCTCGAGCATCAGAACACGAGCAGGTAAATCAACTGGTGGTATATCCACTGGTGGCATCTGAGGTGGTAGTGGGGGTAATGGTGGTGACCCTGGTGGTGGTGGTGGAGCATGGGGTGGTGAATGGGCTGGTGGTGGTGGAGCCAGAAGTACCAAACCAAGAAGATGAGTAAGCTCATCCTCGAGTTCACTAACTCGACGGATAATAAAGTCTATCTGATGCTCGAGTGTCAGCACACGAGCACGTAACTCGGTAGTAGCAGCTGGGTAATGCACTGGGTGGTATGGATCTGTCAAGGGCATAACATGTGGGTATAGGTCCATATCCCTGGGTGGTATATGAGCATGTCCAGAGGGTCCTGCCTCGTCAGTATGGTCTATATGTGGTAGAATAGGGGCAATATGATCATGTGCAGGGAAAACTGGCTCATCTGGTAGGACATCATCCAACTCCATGTCTGCATTGCGCTGTAGGCCAATGGCCTGCAGTGCGGATGAAGTAACGGACGCATAAGTGGAAGCATCTGAACCGGTATCTGAATCAGAAGAGATAATAATAATCGGAACCACCGGTGCTGCAACCTCTAGAATAACCAGCTCATGAACATCCCCGTCTCCCAACTCATCACCTAAATGCTCCACAGGAACCACAGGAACTACAGCGTCGTCATCCTCGTCGAGGTCGACGATATAAAGTATAACATCGAGGGGAACGACGTCTAAGGGTATGATCTCTACCACATGTTCACCCTCCGGGTGACCCATGATAACAATCTCGTTGAGTAGAGGGGGCATATCTAGCACATCATCATCAATGATGTCTCCTAACACGTCAGCGTCGATAATGTCACCAACAAGTGCGAACGGCTGAAAGTCATCCAACTCGTCGTCAGATGCCGACTCGCTATCGGATGTAATGACCTGAACTGCCGGTACATACTCGTCGTCGGAGGATAGCTCCATCGGGTCTACGTTGTCGTATATGTTGCTTCCTTCAGAGGAAGACATGATATCCTGAGAAATAAGTTGTTCGACACGTATGAGCATTTGTTATTTTACATATATACACGAAATGTATTTTTCACATAAAGTTCATTTTAAGTTATCCTACTTGAGTTGTGTGGATTAACTTAAAGTTGCACGTCTACCATTTAGATGACTAAGACACTAATGTCCTTGCTTGCTTTGTATGAGATGAATTCTTGTTGAAAATGGACCATGAAAAATGTTTATGCAAATGAAAACATTTGTTTGTATTTAATTGGTTTTCATGAGAGATCCCTAGTGATTGTAGACTTAGACTCGGTAAAGAATCCTGGTTCACTACAATCGATGCTCTGATACCAAACTGTCACACCCGCTCGTAGCGGAAACGCGAGGTGTGATCTGTCTGGTTTTCATTGCATAAATATCGACGTACATGAACAAACTATATGAATAAAACATACTCCATTGCCATTACATAAGTGTTTCAAAATGTGACACCTGTGTCACTGAGACCATCAAACAAATGCCCAACCAATGAAATATTGTATTTCATACTTGGGATTTGTAAAAATATGTGTATCGTTTACACATATCAATTCTTGTTCGATTTCAAACTCTATATCGCTTTCTGGAAGGTTATACGCGCACTGATGCGTAAATATAACCAGTTTAATGCAACAAACACTCCGGAATAGTGACATATACTTAACATACCTTAAATAACCTTTAAATAACTTAGAAATAAGTTTTGAAGGCTTTGGTATTGCAAAATCAAGTTACATCGCTTACAGGGACTAAAGTTGACAAACTGCGAAAGTATGCCAATTTGAACTGTAACAGACATTTCGGAGCATGACCATAAGTTAAACATACCATAAATATCCTTTACATAGCTTAGAAATAGGCTTTGAGGGGTTCGGTATGCTAAAACAAACTTTTGGGTCATTCAGGGACTAAAAGTGTCAAAAAGTGCACAAGTTTGCACTTTCGCGCATAACTTACGTTCTGAATACATCTGGACATCCAAAAATTTATGTAAGCATGACTATATTATGCTTTAGTGTTTGGCTTGCCAAAAATCCATTCGTTGCGTCATTTGGATCGTTTTTCATGCTTATGCGCATTCCGTCGTAATTAAGCGAACATCGCATTCGTACGACCAAACGAACCAACACCCGGCATATTTTTGAGCATGTTTCATGTCCACAATGTTTAGGCAACATTTTAGGGCCTTAAAGTTGGCTTTACGGGCCTTAGAAGTGTCGGAAATGGCCTTAAACACGTGCAGGGACTGAAACTGTCATTTTTCAAACATGTTTCTGATCTGACATGCTCAGGCGGCCCGCATTAGTTTATGTTCATCCTGAAGCGGGCCGTGTGGCCCCTTCTGACCAGATTAAATGAATCAAACAGCAGGTTGCAGCTGTTCAATCCTCCACCACACACTCACACTTGTCTAGTCAGCTGATAAGAACCAAATTTTAGTCACCATAAGGTCCCGACACTTGTACGGATACGATTAAGGCACGATATTCGACAAACGATCTTAACGGTTACCCGAAAACTATATATACCCCACCCCCCCATGCTTCAAAATCACAAGAACTTTGATTTGAGAAACTCTAAGTTGAAACTATTGTTTCATACCTGAGATTTTTGAATCGAAGTTTGCATTCGGGGACCCTTCGTAAGTATTCTTTCGTTCTTTTCCTTATTTTATTGCTTTTCGAGTCAGAAAGTCAAACTTTGTTTGACTTTCAGCGTTGACCAGTAATGGTCAATGCGAAGTTCATTTGAACTTCGCAACGTGAGTGTAATCACGTTGGTTATAGTCCCTTGGGACTATGCCTACTGATTACCACGTTGTCTAGGGTCGTAGGGTAAGCGATCTAATAAATCGCTTATACCTTCGAACCCGACCCAGTTTGGTCGATCATTAGGATCCGACCAAATACATTAGGTGACCATAGTAGGTAGGGAATAACCTTCCGAGGTTATACCCTATGGTCACATCGTTTGAGTAGTTGTATGATAGGTAGTTTATATGCCTTAGGTAAATTACCAGAATACCCTTTTCATGTATAATTGGTAATTAAGCATATGTAACCTAAACTTTTGTCACATAACTGATTATGTAACATGTTTAGGCATATAACACTTGTCATAGGACTAGTTAGGCGGTCCGAACGCGTTCTACGCGAACGACGCGTTAAAGTAGCATAAGCTACCTAAACGAGTCGTAATGGGTCGTAAGCTTTTAGATTAAGGTTTCATTTAGTATGTAGGATTTGTTAAACCATATGACACGAGTCTCTATACTCGTTTGGTTTACGAACCCTCATTCTATCCAATCATCCGATTTAGGTCCGGTTATTAACATAGTTACCTATATTAGGTGCCGTTTGATATCCGCGATCTCTAGCATTGTTTGGTTGTTACTCAAGGACTACTAAGCAATCTCAAGTGAGTACATAGACCCCTCTTTTACTGTTTTCCAAACTGTTTTGGGGTGGAACACATGTGCCTACTTATTACTTTCATGCTTTCCTGTTTTCACATCATATACCTGCTATGTTCGTTAGTACATTATAGTACATGATTTCATTACATTTCATGCTAGGTGTGCCCATTGTGTGCATTACTTAGTACATCATTCTACATTACATTTCATACTACGTATGTCCATTGTGTGCATACTTAGTACATTGTTTTACATTGCTTTTCTGTTGCATATGCTTATCCAGCATATGAACACATTATACTACATATTGAACCGTTGTAAACATTTGACTATGTGAACCGTTGTAATCATTTGACTATGTGATCCGTTGATATCTGTGAACCGTTTGTATCTGTGAACCGTTTGTATCTGTGAACCGTTTGTATCTGTGAACCGTTTGTATCTGTGAACCGTGTGAACCGTATTTGGCTATACATGAACATTTCTACACTTGTTAAACATTTCATCTTGATAGTTTGGTTTGAGTAAGTGATTAAGTAACGAGGCGTGTGTAATATGATACAAGCATGGTGGATACGCCGCTGGTACTTCCTATATATAAGTGTTTGTATGGTATTACATATCGTAGCGTTATTTGAATCATTTCAGTTCGAGACATATAACATTTTATACAAATAACATACTTTTCACAAGACATTGTTTTACAAACAACTTATCTTAAGGGTAGACGTGGGCTTAGACAGGGTGACCCAGTTTCTGAAGACTCATCTCTTATGCCAGCTCCAGACTTATTCACCAAGTCATTGGATTTGAATGTAGCGGCTCATATGGTCCGACCGGTCACTTGTGAGGAGGTTAAGAAGGCAATGTTTTCTATTGGTTCAGATAAAGCTCCGGGCCCTGATGGTTTCACAGCAGGTTTCTTTAAGGGTGCCTGGCCTATTGTCGGTTGTGAAGTGACGAAGGCGGTTATTGATTTTTTCACTACCGGTAAGCTTCTTCGTGAGTTAAATCATACGCTTATAGTGTTGCTTCCTAAGTCATCTTCCCCGACAATGGTTACTGATTATCGTCCTATTGCTTGTTGCAATGTTTTTTATAAATGCATTAGCAAGATTATAGCTGATAGAATTAAAGTGGTTTTGGATGATCTTGTTAGTTTAAACCAATCAGCTTTCGTGCCTGGTCGAAAAATCTCTGATAATATTCTGTTAACTCAAGAGTTGATGCATAATTATCATCGGAACATCGGCCCTCCTAAATGTGCTTTCAAAGTTGATATTCAGAAGGCTTATGACACTGTTGATTGGAAGTTTCTCAAAAGTATGTTACTCGGGTTTGGGTTTCATCATAATATGGTTCACTGGATTATGCTTTGTGTATCCACTACTACGTTCTCGATTTGTGTTAATGGGGAGGTGCATGGTTATTTTAAGGGTAGACGTGGGCTTAGACAGGGTGACCCAGTTTCTCCTTACTTATTCACCCTAGTTATGGAAGTTCTAACGGCCATTCTAAATCATGCGGGAAGGATTGACTCTTCTTTTAAATTTCATAACAAGTGTGAGCGCCAACAAATTATCAATCTTTGTTTCGCGGATGATTTGTTTATTTTTTCGAAAGGTGAGATTGCTTCGGCTAGATGCATTATGAAGTCGCTTGATTCTTTTGCTAAAATGTCTGGCTTGTTTCCAAGTGTTCAGAAGAGTACGGTTTATTTTTCGAATGTTCCATCTTATGTGAAGACCGCGATTTTGAATCTTATGCCTTTTAACGAAGGTTGTTTGCCGGTGAAGTATTTGGGGGTGCCTCTTATATCCTCGAGGCTTCTTTATAAAGACTGTCAAATCTTGGTGGAGAAGCTGGAAAAACGTATTATGCATTGGAGGAATAAGTTACTTTCGTTTGCAGGCAGGTTGCAACTTATTGTCTCTGTTTTGTCTTCGTTACATATCTACTGGTCGTCAGTTTTTATGTTGCCGAACCGTGTGATCGTTAACTTGGAGGCTTTGATGCGGAATTTTTTATGGTCCCAGGATAGTGCTTTTCAGAAAGGTCGTGCTAAAGTTTCGTGGAAAACGGTTTGTGTCCCTAAACATGAGGGTGGTTTAGGAATTCGTCGGATAGGAGACGTCAATATTGCTCTTATGGCTACGCATATTTGGAGTATTCTTACGAACCGTCGTTCTATGTGGGTTCAGTGGGTTCACGCGTATAGGTTAAGAGGCAAAAGCTTTTGGGCTTGCAAGGTTCCGTCTACTTGCTGTTGGTCTTGGAGAAAAATTCTCCAGCTTCGTCCGTTTATGAGAAACTTTATATGGTCCGAAATTGGTAATGGTTTAGACACCTCTGCTTGGTATGATACTTGGAGCGATTTAGGGCCTCTCATGCAGATTTTATCTCCTCGGCTTATCGCTAATGCGGGGTTTGATATGACCTCTAAAGTGTCCGATGTTTATTCTGATAATTTATGGAGGTGGCCAGATGCGTGGCGAGACATTTACCCGGTTCTAAATCAGCTTGATCGGTTGTCTTTGGATCCGAACAAGGCTGATAAACTGTTGTGGCGTCATGGTGATGATAAACATGACTTTTCCTCGTCTCGAGCTTGGGATTCGGTAAGACATCAGGAAGAACAGGTTAATTGGTGTAGTTTTGTGTGGTTTTCACAGTGTATCCCTCGTCATTCTTTTCTAATGTGGCTGATCATGAGACGGAAGCTGCTTACTCAAGACAAAATATTGAGTTGGGATTTTTCGCGAAGAAAGAACATGAACATGATGTGTTGTTTATTATGTTATGAGGATCATGACTCTCATCATCATTTATTCTTTGAATGTAAGTTTTCAACTAAAGTGTGGGTTATGGTCAGGCATAAGGTTGGAATGGATTTGGTTCAGCCGAAGTGGGATGATATTGTCAAGTGGTTGCGTGATCGTGCCAAGTCGAAATCCGTTAATGACTATGTTGCAAGACTGTTAGTGGCGGCTAGTGCCTATTTCATTTGGCAGGAGCGTAACGCTAGATTATTCAAGAATCAATTGCGGCCTCCGGAAACTATTAGTGAACTTATTACTCAACAAGTGCGGTATAAACTAATGGGAGCGAAGTTGAAGGATTGTGCTAATGTTCGAAGGTTGCTTGGGGAGTGGGAGATAAAGGGGTCCGATTTTCATTATGATGGCAGCTGATTATCGATTGTATATGTGTTAGGTTGTCTAGATAGTGGTTGTCTAGTGGCGTTACTCTTTAGTGGTTGTTTTTGTTTTCGTTTTGTTTTTTCTGGTTGTACGGTCTTAGGGCATGTCCTATGACTGAACTAGTGTAGGCTCTCTACACTACTTGTGTTTTTCTGGTTGTGAATATATAAAATCACCGGGGTAACCCTTTACCCAAAAAAAAACAACTTATCTTATACAAACTCAGTTACATGGTTATTCATTTAACCATACATTATTCTTTTATCTATACATATCGTCTGGACTTATTGATTTTCAAACGATTTACAAGACAAAGCAAATTACAAGGTTCATGACTAAACATTTTCTCAAACATAAGTCATGAAACCTATTTTCACAAAACCTATGTATCTCACATGCATTTTTATGCTGACGTACCTATTTTCACATGTGTTTTTCAGGAGCTGTTGCATAAGATGATCAAGATACACATAGGCAGACTTGGGCTTTAGTGACAATAAAAGATGCAAGACTAGTTAATTATGTTGTATTCCTTTGTTTGTTAAGACATTGTAACACTTTTAATCAATAAAACGAAACTTCAATTGCCATGGATTTGAAACGATTAATTCTGTTACAACACTCCCCGATGTTTCCGCCACGTTTTGTATGTTCTACGTGGTCGGGGTGTGACAGAAAAGATGGTATCAGAGCCAATGGTTATAGGGAATTAGGTTATTAGTAATGCTTTGACCTAGTCTATAATCTTCTTAGGACCCTAACGCGAGTTTACTTGCGTTTAGTCATAAAACAATACCGTCACCTATCCTTAGGCGACTACCACAACAAGAACATAATTTTCGAAACCGCTTTTTTGACGGTTTTGTTCCATAGTACTGGCCGTAACCAGCTCTTAACCCATTCCCGTAAGATAGTCCACTCAAACCCCTCAGGTTTTGAACCCTCTATTGTAAGGTTTTGAACCCTCTGTTATATGGTTTTGAACCCCTTTGAATTTTCAAAATCTCGTCAAGGTTTTGGGTTTTAAATAATGTGAACACGTGCAAACTGGAAGGGTGAATGCCTGTATTCTGGGTTTTCTGTCTAGGCAAGCACTTCGTATATATCTCATCAGACGCGAGACCAGTTGTGCTTACCTGGGAATTCTTGGGATGAGTGTTCACTTATAGGCGAGCATGTCTTCTCGATACATTATTTTTGACCTATTTAGTTTGATTAATCACTGTGTGTCGTTTGTTGCTTTGTAGTAACAAACAAATGACCACTATCCTTGCTTTCATCAGATTTGTTTCATCTCATTCTTTTCGTCTAATTCTCTCACTCGTTTCCTTTCATGTTTCCTCTTTTAGAATGCCTCCTCGACGCGAGAACCAGATAGCGACTGCCGAGCTGGCAGAAATCATTGCGCAGCAAATGGCTGCTCAATTCCCAAACCTCTTTGCTCAATGGAATCAAGCCAACAACAACAACAATGGTCCATGCAATTTCAAGAGTTTTAACTCGGCGAAACCACTCAAGTTTAGTGGTTCTGAGGGAGCGACTGGGCTTCTTCAATGGTTCGAGAGCATTGAGAATACTTTCCGCCACGTGCAGTGTCCTGACAATCGCAAGGTCGAGTTTGCTTCGAGTGTGTTCCAGAAGAGAGCCCTTACGTGGTGGAACGGGGTTATGAGAGATCGTGGTGCAGAAGTTGCTCTAGCACAGACATGGGCTGAACTTAGGGCCCTTATGATGAAGGAATTCTGTCCTCGACACGAGATCAGGGATTTGGAAAGGGAATTCGACAATCTTGAGCAAGACAGCGGTGAGCATCGAGCCTACATGGACCGTTATGAGGAGTTAAGTCTGTTATGCCCAAACATGGTCACGCCTTTGGATAAGGCAATCGAAAAGTACATTGATGGCCTCCCTGATTCAATACAAGACATTTTGACTGGTAGCAACCCTACTACAGTTAGACAGGCCATTGAGCTATCTGCAACCTTGACTGAATCAAAGATCAGGAAAGGTAAACTTTTCCGAAAAGGTGACAAGAAGCCAGTCGAAGAATCGAAACCAATCGAGGAATCAAAGATCATGGATGAACAGACTGGATCCCCTAAGAGGTCAAAGAAGCGAAAGGCTTCTCAGAACTACGCTGTGGTCGCTCACAATGATCAAGCCGTCCTCAACCAACCAGCTCAACCCCCTGCCAGGAAACCCTACAACGGAACTGCACCCTTGTGCAACCAATGTGGCCTACATCATCATGCTGGGGTGAAGTGCCGCACATGCCAAGTTTGCGGACTTATAGGTCATACAGCTAGGGTTTGCCCAACCGCAGCTGCACCAAATCAAGCTGGCAACAATCCTGCTCAAGCTCGTTTTTCACAGGGATCTTGCTACAACTGTGGCGAGATGGGCCATTTTCGTAGGAATTGCCCAAGGTTTGCTAATGCAAATCCAGCGCAGGGATGAGCATATGATCAACCAGAAGACAACATCGTTTAGAAATAATCACGTCTTATGTATTATTTTCTTTTGTTGTCAAGATCCAAGAAACAGTTGTTATCGTTGTTTATAAATAAATCTTTTATTTACATTGCAATGTATTTATGTGATTGTATGTATAAACAACATATCCCCTACAATACCGATAATCAAGGAACCGCATTCCTTGAAGAACAGACTACTCCCAAATTTCTTCCATTGTATGATCTCTTGCGTTTTTCACGAAAATCCTAAGTACCTGTTTCTTCCAAGAGAAACGAAGTACGAGGTGCCAAGTTAATAGCAATCAATAACAAGATAATAACAATTAAACAACTATGTGATTATGTGCTTATGAACATTACAAGACAAACTGTGCGGACTGTGCAAGGAATTACGTAATTAGGGATGCATACATAATTATGGAATTTAGTGCACAGAAACCACAGCGAGTTTTGTCATGTACCTAGAAGTTAACCCTATTCATTTCCAATTCTGATGAAGTATCCGTTGAGGAAAAATGAACTAGCTATTCATTTTTCACTTCTGAAGAATATCCGTTGAGGAAATGAATATCCGTTTATCCTTCATTTCCAATTCTGAAGAATACCCGTTAAGGAAAATGACTCCGTTTGTGCATTTTCGTTCTGAAGAGTATCCGTCGAGGGAAATGAATATCCGTTTATTTAATCCTTCATTTCCGAACCTGAGGAAACAACCGTTGAAAATGACTCCGTTAGTTCATTTTCGTTTCTGAAGATTATCCATTGAGGAAATGAATATCCGTTGTTTAATCCTTCATTTCCGAACCTGAGGAAACAACCGTTGAAAATGACTCCGTTAGTTCATTTTCGTTTCTGAAGATTATCTGTTGAGGAAATGAATATCCGTTGTTTAATCCTTCATTTCCGAACCTGAGGAAACAACCGTTGAAAATGATTCCGTTAGTTCATTTTCGTTTCTGAAGATTATCCGTTGAGGAAATGAATATCCGTTGCTTAATTTTTCATTTTCGTTTCTGAGGAAGCAACCGTTGAAAATGACTCCGTTTGTTCATTTTCGTTTCTGAAGATTTGTCCGTTGAGGAAATGAATATCCGTTTGTCTATCATTTTTCATTTCCGTTTCTGAGGAAGCAACCGTTGAAAATGACTCCGTTTGTTCATTTTCGTTTCTGAAGATTTGTCCGTTGAGGAAATGAATATCCGTTTGTCTATCATTTTCATTTCCGTTTCTGAGGAAGCAACCGTTGAAAATGACTCCGTTTGTTCATTTTCGTTTCTGAAGATTTGTCCGTTGAGGAAATGAATATCCGTTTGTCTATCATTTTCATTTCCGTTTCTGAGGAAGCATCCGTTGAAAATGACTCCGTTTGTTCATTTTCGTTTCTGAAGATTGTCCGTTAGGGAAATGAATCCCCGTTTGTTTATTCCTTCATTTCCGCTTCTGAAGAATACTCGTTGAGGAAAATGACTCCGTTTGTTCATTTTCGTTCTGAAGAATGTCCGTTAAGGAAATGACAGGATTATGCTTTACATATTTCTGGTGGTTATCTGACACAAAGTCACAAATAGACTCCTACGAATTAATTTTGGGATGAAATTTCCTAAAGTAGGGGAGACTGTGACACCTGTGTCACTGAGACCATCAAACAAATGCCCAACCAATGAAATATTGTATTTCATACTTGGGATTTGTAAAAATATGTGTATCGTTTACACATATCAATTCTTGTTCGATTTCAAACTCTATATCGCTTTCTGGAAGGTTATACGCGCACTGATGCGTAAATATAACCAGTTTAATGCAACAAACACTCCGGAATAGTGACATATACTTAACATACCTTAAATAACCTTTAAATAACTTAGAAATAAGTTTTGAAGGCTTTGGTATTGCAAAATCAAGTTACATCGCTTACAGGGACTAAAGTTGACAAACTACGAAAGTATGCCAATTTGAACTGTAACAGACATTCCGGAGCATGACCATAAGTTAAACATACCATAAATATCCTTTACATAGCTTAGAAATAGGCTTTGAGGGGTTCGGTATGCTAAAACAAACTTTTGGGTCATTCAGGGACTAAAAGTGTCAAAAAGTGCACAAGTTTGCACTTTCGCGCATAACTTACGTTCTGAATACATCTGGACATCCAAAAATTTATGTAAGCATGACTATATTATGCTTTAGTGTTTGGCTTGCCAAAAATCCATTCGTTGCGTCATTTGGATCGTTTTTCATGCTTATGCGCATTCCGTCGTAATTAAGCGAACATCGCGTTCGTATGACCAAACGAACCAACACCCGGCATATTTTTGAGCATGTTTCATGTCCACAATGTTTAGGCAACATTTTAGGGCCTTAAAGTTGGCTTTACGGGCCTTAGAAGTGTCGGAAATGGCCTTAAACACGTGCAGGGACTGAAACTGTCATTTTTTAAACATGTTTCTGATCTGACATGCTCAGGCGGCCCGCATTAGTTTATGTTCATCCTGAAGTGGGCCGCGTGGCCCCTTCTAACCAGATTAAATGAATCAAACAGCAGGTTGCAGCTGTTCAATCCTCCACCACACACTCACACTTGTCTAGTCAGCTGATAAGAACCAAATTTTAGTCACCATAAGGTCCCGACACTTGTACGGATACGATTAAGGCATGATATTCGACAAACGATCTTAACGGTTACCCGAAAACTATATATACCCCACCCCCCATGCTTCAAAATCACAAGAACTTTGATTTGAGAAACTCTAAGTTGAAACTATTGTTTCATACCTGAGATTTTTGAATCGAAGTTAGCATTCGGGGACCCTTCGTAAGTATTCTTTCGTTCTTTTCCTTATTTTATTGCTTTTCGAGTCAGAAAGTCAAACTTTGTTTGACTTTCAGCGTTGACCAGTAATGGTCAATGCGAAGTTCGTTTGAACTTCGCAACGTGAGTGTAATCACGTTGGTTATAGTCCCTTGGGACTATGCCTACTGATTACCACGTTGTCTAGGGTCGTAGGGTAAGCGATCTAATAAATCGCTTATACCTTCGAACCCGACCCAGTTTGGTCGATCATTAGGATCCGACCAAATACATTAGGTGACCATAGTAGGTAGGGAATAACCTTCCGAGGTTATACCCTATGGTCACATCGTTTGAGTAGTTGTATGATAGGTAGTTTATATGCCTTAGGTAAATTACCAGAATACCCTTTTCATGTATAATTGGTAATTAAGCATATGTAACCTAAACTTTTGTCACATAACTGATTATGTAACATGTTTAGGCATATAACACTTGTCATAGGACTAGTTAGGCGGTCCGAACGCGTTCTACGCGAACGACGCGTTAAAGTAGCATAAGCTACCTAAACGAGTCGTAATGGGTCGTAAGCTTTTAGATTAAGGTTTCATTTAGTATGTAGGCTTTGTTAAACCATATGACACGAGTCTCTATACTCGTTTGGTTTACGAACCCTCATTCTATCCAATCATCCGATTTAGGTCCGGTTATTAACATAGTTACCTATATTAGGTGCCGTTTGATATCCGCGATCTCTAGCATTGTTTGGTTGTTACTCAAGGACTACTAAGCAATCTCAAGTGAGTACATAGACCCCTCTTTTACTGTTTTCCAAACTGTTTTGGGGTGGAACACATGTGCCTACTTATTACTTTCATGATTTCCTGTTTTCACATCATATACCTGCTATGTTCGTTAGTACATTATAGTACATGATTTCATTACATTTCATGCTAGGTGTGCCCATTGTGTGCATTACTTAGTACATCGTTCTACATTACATTTCATACTACGTATGTCCATTGTGTGCATACTTAGTACATTGTTTTACATTGCTTTTCTGTTGCATATGCTTATCCAGCATATGAACACATTATACTACATATTGAACCGTTGTAAACATTTGACTATGTGAACCGTTGTAATCATTTGACTATGTGATCCGTTGATATCTGTGAACCGTTTGTATCTGTGAACCGTTTGTATCTGTGAACCGTTTGTATCTGTGAACCGTGTGAACCGTATTTGGCTATACATGAACATTTCTACACTTGTTAAACATTTCATCTTGATAGTTTGGTTTGAGTAAGTGATTAAGTAACGAGGCGTGTGTAATATGATACAAGCATGGTGGATACGCCGCTGGTACTTCCTATATATAAGTGTTTGTATGGTATTACATATCGTAGCGTTATTTGAATCATTTCAGTTCGAGACATATAACATTTTATACAAATAACATACTTTTCACAAGACATTGTTTTACAAACAACTTATCTTATACAAACTCAGTTACATGGTTATTCATTTAACCATACATTATTCTTTTATCTATACATATCGTCTGGACTTATTGATTTTCAAACGATTTACAAGACAAAGCAAATTACAAGGTTCATGACTAAACATTTTCTCAAACATAAGTCATGAAACCTATTTTCACAAAACCTATGTATCTCACAGGCATTTTTATGCTGACGTACCTATTTTCACATGTGTTTTTCAGGAGCTGTTGCATAAGATGATCAAGATACACATAGACAGACTTAGGCTTTAGTGACAATAAAAGATGCAAGACTAGTTAATTATGTTGT
Organism: Helianthus tuberosus; assembly: GCA_030545235.1. Classification (NCBI taxonomy): domain Eukaryota; kingdom Viridiplantae; phylum Streptophyta; class Magnoliopsida; order Asterales; family Asteraceae; genus Helianthus; species Helianthus tuberosus. The sequence continues at coordinate 58,963 of JARYGA010014073.1, read as the reverse complement.
ATTCCTTTGTTTGTTAAGACATTGTAACACTTTTAATCAATAAAACGAAACTTCAATTGCCATGGATTTGAAACGATTAATTCTGTTACAACACTACCCGATGTTTCCGCCACGTTTTGTATGTTCTACGTGGTCGGGGTGTGACACAAAAGATTACAACATAAGTTTAGTGTGTCGGTTACAAACCATTAACATAAAAGTAAAGTGTTATTGTTTCATACATTAACATGAAATAAACTACTAAGGTTTAAACCGTCATATTTCCGCAAAGAGGCGGAATATAATAGTTAAACCCTCCAAAAGATGGCATGGAGTTCCGGTACTTGTTATCTTGACTGGGAAATCCGACATGGTCCTTTAATTCCCTGAAATACATGTTAAGTTTGGAAAACATCAACAAAAGTTGGTGAATTCATGCAATTTAGTTGTAAAAGATGTATTTAAAATGTAAGTTGTAGTATGTAAAGTGTCAATGAAATCGTTGTTCATTAATGTTTTGCAAGGACATTAATATGTGTGACGAAAAAGGAAGCAATCCAACCCTAGACGATTTTTATGTCGATTCCTATCGACTGGGACACAAAAGCACTCTTCCGTATGGGTCCATGACCAAGAGTGGGGCTCGCCAAAACCCATTAGATCTAACCACTTGTACCTAGGTCCAAACTGGATTAATGGTGCTTAGATGCAGAACCCTAATTCGCACATGATCTAAGGTGTTTCATTCCCTAACTTTAACATACGTTGAACATGTATTTTTCCCCGATAGTTGTAAAGTTGTAAAACATTTAATTGAATAGGGGACATGAACTCACAGTATCGCGTCCTGTGAATAGATGTAAATAAGATCTCACGTGCGGTCGTCCTGAATAGCGTTGCGACCTACAAATGTTCTTGTATTTGTTAGACACTTCGGTCTTTGTAAATAACTTGAGTACAAGTCTTGTGTCTTAAATATGTGTAAGACTTGTATGTCTTTACTGTTCGTTGAACTGTGTATTAGATGAATGAATTGTTCAAATGTTATATATATATTTTTCTCCAAATATATATATATATATATATATATATATATATATATATATATGTTATCTTGTATCTTGTGTAGTCGGATCTAGTCCTGTGAATTTCGTGTCTTATATGTATCAATTGTATGATTGTGTTCACAATAATGGTATCATTGGGCCGAGCCCATGTTTTCATGTTATTGGGCCCCAAATAGTGTTGGGCCTAAATAGTGTTGGGCCTCAAATAGTGTTGGGCCTCAATAGTGTTGGGCCTCAAATAGTGTTGGGCCTCAAATAGTGTTGGGCTTGAATAGTGTTGGGCTTGAATAGTGTTGGGCCTCAATAGTGTTGGGCTTGAATAGTGTTGAGCTTTGGCCCATATGTTTGGTATTTGGGCTTAGCCCATGAATTTATGTTAAGCCCATTATGAAGATAAGCCCAATTAAGAAAAATAAGCCCATTTGTAGAAAAATAGCCCATTAAGTAAAATAAGCCCATTTGTTAGAAAAATAGCCCATTAAATAAAGTAGGCCCATTTGTTAGAAAAATAGCCCATTAGTAAGTGTAAGTCTTTCATTTTTATAAAAACCTTTTTATAAAAATTTACCAAGTATACTCCTTAGTAAATAAAAACATACTAGTTTTTATAAGTTTGTAAACATCCAAACTTTGTTATCGATAGCATATTTTATATTTTCGTGTCGAAAGATCGTCTAAACGTCGTAGTAACTCCTCGGATTGGCGATTCGTCTAAAGATTCGTCCGTCGTCCGTTTTGACCATAAATGGTGTCCGATCCTTCGGATTGTCCGTATTCGTTTTTAAGGCGTAATTATATGAAGTCTCGTAGGACTTTTGTTATAAAGTGTCTTGAGTTTAAATGTGACAATGAGATTCAAGTTCCTACTTTGATATATATAACTAATACATCAAGTAATACATAACACAAAAATTGTTAAAGTAACCAAATATATATTTTTTAAAAAAATATATATTTATATTGTCTTTTATTTTATAAACTTTTCTTTAATAACCTTTTTATCCTTGTAGAGATTTACCCAAAAATGTGGTTACTTTATAAAATAAAGTTTTTATGAAAAATGGCCATATAACCTTTGTATTTTTATCTTAACCATGTTTCATAAACATATCATTTTCTTTTTCTTTCAAATCATCATCAATTTACTCAACATCTTAACTAAACATATGAGACTTTTATAACATATAATTTTCAAGATGATATCCAAATCATGTAGGGTTTTAACCATGATCATTTCATATGTTAACTAGTTCAAAAACCAAGTTTAATTCTAGTTTTAACAACTTTTATAAAAATCTCTAGTTGTATGTTACTTTTTATAATCTTGTGAAAGTATTGTTTTTAAATAAAAACCTTTAATACTTTCACAAGATCAAAGGTTATGATCATTACTTTCAACCTTTATGTTAAAAACCCTTTAACATAAACATGTATAATTGTTAGATTATATTTTAAAACATCTTCTAACAATTTATTTGTATCATAATCATCATAACAAGATTAAATATGCATATAACAAGTCTTAGATCACAATATAAACAAACATAAATATATCATGATTTTTATCTTTGCTTCTTTGTATTTTTTATGTTTATTATGTATGATTATATAGTTATTATTAGTTATAATAACAATCATAAACATAATATATGTATGAAAAAAAAATAGATATAGAAGCTTACTTCTAGCACTAGGCTAGGGATGATCTTAGAAGATTATTAAGAACTAAGAAGATGATGATCTTGATGATTTAAGGCTCTTGAATGGATGAATAACTTTCCTTTAACTTGCAAATGCTTTAGATCACCTTAAGTTCCAAAGAAATCCATCTTGATCATGAAGGAGGTAATAAAAATAAATGGGTTTTTGAAGATGTTCTTGGTAATATGGATGAAGATGATGAGAGTGTTCTTTGGGTAATAAAAATGAAAGGTGTAAAATGAGTGGTGAAATGCTAGTAATACTTAATGGTTAAGTGTTATAATTAATCATCCATTCTCATCCACTAGTAACTAACAAAGTAATATGTAGATATTTACCACATAAACAAGGGGTGTGGGACCCCTTGTTCACGTTTATACATGGGGGGGGGGGGGGGTCTTTGTGTTGTAAAAATGTGTTAGTTATTTTTAAGGTTTCAAAATGAGAATGAAAGATGTAAGTATTTAGATGTTTAAAGTTTACAATTTTTCGAGATGTTTCACGACTTGAAATGATCATAAACTAGCTTTACAAGACTAAAAATAATGTTCACTAGTTCGCTACTAGTGCCAAAATATAGTTCGGCTAGATGTTTAGCGCTCGTTTCGCAAGAAGATAGTCGAAAGGTTAACATAAATAAGTTATAGGGAAATATTTGGTTATGTATTTATATGATATTCCCTATTTATTTTTATATGGAATTTGTGTTTAAACAACACTTTTGCATCTTGTAATAAAAATACAAATGCTGAATTTTTGCGGAAAATTAATGAAATGGTCACTTTTAGCGTTTTTCGGATAGTTTTTAGTGCTGTCGGACATTGGTAGATATTAACCAAACTCTTGTATTCCCATAAAGGGTTTAATATATAATTGATATTGGACTCTCATCCGAGTCCTTAAGATGTCATTTTAGATGTTTTCTGCGGATCCGGAGTTTTCGTCAGCACTCTAGTTCACTAGGCACTACTCTAGTTGTTTCGATGAATTGTTTGCACTATTTCAAATGTACCCAATAAAAGTGAATCATGTGTAATAATAAATGAATATTCCATGAGTTTTCTAAGATGTATATTATGAAATCATGCAGTCCGAATATTCAAAACACATACTTGTATTATGTAAATCATCGTTTTAAATGTAAGTAAATTACCCGAAAGTGGCAGTTGTCACATTCTCCCCTTGTTATTTAGAATTTCGTCCCGAAATTCTAGCTTTGTTATTCTTTGCAGGAGTCTTCGAAAATAGGTGGGGATATTTTGCCTTCATTCGGTCTTCACGTTCCCAAGTATACTCGGGCCCGTGACGAGAGTTCCAACGAACCTTTACTAACTTGACACGACTTCTCCGTATTTTCTGGACCCTCCAGTCCATGACCTCAACCGGTTCTTCAGTGAATTGGAGTTTGTCGTCAATGTGAATTTCATCCACAGGAATGGTAACGGTTACTTGTATTGGACTCTTTTTAAGATTCGACACATGAAACGTGTGGTGTACACTGCTAAGTTCATCTGGTAACTTCAACTTGTAGGCAACAGTGCCAATCTTTTCTAAGATTTCAAATGGTCCAATGTAACGCGGGTTAAGCTTTCCACGTTTACCGAACCTCGCTACGCCTTTCCAAGGTGAGACTTTCAACAAAACTTTCTCTCCAACCTCGAAAGATGCTGGTTTTCGTTTTCCATCTGCGTAGATCTTTTGTCGATCGCGAGCCGCCTTGATACGGTCTCGGATCTGAAAAATTTTATCCGTAGTGTCTTGAACTAGTTCCGGACCAATTAATTGACTATCGCCTGTTTCCGCCCAACATAGCGGAGAGCGACACTTTCGACCATAAAGAGCTTCAAACGGTGCAGCTCGTATACTTGTATGGTAGCTGTTATTGTAGGAAAACTCAACTAGAGGTAGATGATTATCCCAATTTCCGCCTAAATCCATAACACATGCACGAAGCATATCTTCGAGTGTTTGGATTGTCCGTTCGCTCTGGCCGTCAGTTTGTGGATGGAAGGCCGTACTTAGATTCAATTGAGATCCAAAGGCCTGTTGAAATGATTTCCATATTCTTGAAACAAAACGACCGTCTCGGTCCGAAATGATTGAAATAGGAACTCCATGACGAGCCACTATTTCTTTGAGATAGATTTCCGCTAGTTTCTCAGTACTATCCTTCTCCCGAATCGGTAAGAAGTGTGCGGACTTTGTCAATCTATCGACGATTACCCATATCATGTCATGGCCTTTCGAGGTCCTGGGTAACTTCGTAATGAAGTCCATAGATATTTGTTCCCATTTCCAAGCGGGAATCTCGGGTTGTTGTAGTAAACCTGATGGTTTCTGATACTCTGCCTTGACCTTTGCGCAGGTCAAGCATTTTCCGACATAGATAGCAATATCCTTTTTGAGGTTAGGCCACCAATAGTACTCTTTTAAGTCTTGGTACATCTTATCTGATCCAGGATGGATCGAGTACTTTGACCTATGTGCTTCCTCAAAAATGAGATCTCGGAGACCTCCAAAGAATGGAACCCATATTCTACCTGCAACGTACAAAGTTCCATCTTCCTTCGGCACTAACTGTTTTTCCATGCCTCGAAGTGATTCTGCTAGAATATGCTCTTCCTTGAGCGCTTCTTGTTGTGCATTTTGAATTCGTGCGGTAAGATCTGTGTGAATCGTCATCTCTAGTGCTCGCACTCTTAGTGTTTTAACTCGTTCCTTGCGGCTCAAGGCGTCTGCTACAACGTTTGCCTTGCTCGGATGGTACTTGATTTCACAATCATAGTCGTTTAATAATTCAACCCAACGTCGCTGACGCATATTTAATTCTTTTTGGTTGAATATGTGTTGTAGACTCCTATGATCTGTGAAAATAGTGCACTGTGTACCATATAAGTAATGCCGCCAAATTTTTAAAGCAAATACCACCGCGCCTAACTCTAGGTCGTGAGTGGTATAGTTCTTCTCGTGAACTTTCAATTGGCGGGACGCGTACGCGATAACTTTTTCACGTTGCATGAGTACACAACCCAAACCTTGATGCGAAGCATCACAGTATACTACAAAGTCATCGGTACCGTCAGGTAATGATAATATTGGTGCAATGCACAACTTGTCTTTAAGAAGTTGAAATGCTGCTTCTTGTTTCTCTCCCCAATCGAATTTCCTGTCTTTTTGTGTAAGAGAAGTTAGCGGTTGAGCAATTTTTGAAAAATTTTCAATAAATCTCCGATAATATCCCGCTAAGCCCAAAAATTGTCGCACTTCAGTAGGAGTCTTGGGCGCTTCCCAATTCTTAATCGATTCAATCTTCGACGGGTCTACTTGAATACCCTTCTCGTTCACTATATGCCCGAGAAATTGTACTTCACGAATCCAAAACTCACATTTGGAAAACTTCGCGTATAGTTTCTCCTTCTTGAGTAGTTCTAAGATGGTTCTCAAATGTTGTTCATGCTCGTCTGCCGATTGTGAGTATATCAAGATGTCGTCAATGAACACTATGACGAATTTGTCGAGATACGGCTTGCACACGCGGTTCATTAAATCCATGAAGACCGCCGGTGCGTTCGTTAAACCAAAAGGCATAACGAGAAACTCGTAATGACCGTAACGAGTCCGAAAAGCCGTTTTCGGTATGCTTTCTTCTTGAATCCGTAACTGATGATACCCCGATCGTAAGTCTATCTTTGAATAAAAACTCGACCCTTGAAGTTGATCGAATAAGTCGTCAATCCTCGGTAGTGGATACCGATTCTTGATGGTGAGTTTATTCAACTCTCTGTAGTCGATACACATTTTGAATGTCCCGTCCTTCTTTTTCACAAAAAGAACTGGAGCTCCCCAAGGCGAGAAACTCGGTCTGATGAATCCCTTATCCAACAACTCTTGAAGTTGTGTGGACAATTCCTGCATTTCAGAAGGTGTTAATCGATATGGAGATCTGGCTACAGGTGCGGCTCCTGGTACCAAGTCGATGTGAAATTTGACTTGTCGATAAGGCGGTAGTCCTGGTAAGTCTTCAGGAAATTCTTTTACTACCGGAATATCCGTCAACTTTGGTCCATCGGCCTTCTTGCCCACAACATGTGCTAGAAAGGCAATATAACCTTTCCGTAAGTATTTCTGTGCTTTCATGCAATTGATGATTCGCAATGGGGTGTCACGCTTCTCTCCATGTATAACAAGTGTCTCTTCGTTCGGTAGTGGTAGGCGAATGATCTTCTCATGGCAAACGACTTCAGCTCGATTTTTGGATAGCCAATCCATGCCAACCACTACATCGAAACTACCCAATTCAACGGGTAAGCGATCGATATTGAATTTTTGTTCGCCAAGTTCTAAGGTACACTCCTTAACAACTTCTCCCGTCTCTATTAGTTTACCGTTAGCCAATTCTATAGAATATGGAACATCTAGTTTACTAGGTTCCAAGCCCAGAATATTTTTAAATTCTATAGAAATAAAACTAAAATCGGCTCCGGTATCAAATAATATGGATGCGAAATGATCATTGAGGAGAAACGTACCAGTGACCACATTAGGGTCTTGGCGCGCATCCTTGGCTCCAATCACAAAAGATCGACCACGAGCTTGGTTTTCTTTAGGACAATCTTTCTTGAAGTGATCTTTGCTTCCACATCCAAAACATCCTTGACCACGACCATTCCCGTTTGTGACAACTCGAATTTCCGACATTCTTTATTCGCATTAAATGCACGTTGACTTTGACTGTATAGTGGTGATATGATAAATGCATTGTGTTTGCTTGATTTTTTGTGTTGTTATTATAGTGTATGAGTTTAGAAATCACATAAACTGATTTAGCACATGAGACTGCTCGACGAAACACAAGTGTGTTTTGCCATGAACATACTCGACGAAACAAGGCTGTTTCGCCAAACCCATCTCGACGAAACAGGCTGTTTCGCCGAGCCCAGTTTCGCCGAAAGCCCATTACGGGCCCAGAACGTTATTCTGAGTATATTTACGTAAAACAACATCACTTTTACACTTTCTATCAAAACAACCGAAACCCTAGAGCTCTCTCACTGTGACGGCAAACTAGAACCCACCGGAAACCCTTGTGCGATCAAACCATCATCTCGGTTAGTAGATTTATGTGTCTTGATTGATCGTTCATCCGTGTACGTGTTTATGTGTCATGTGATTCTGCTTTGATGATGTATATCTGAAATTGATACATGTTAAATATTAGGGTTCTTGTTATGATGATGATGATATAGATTTCGATAGGAATGTTGTTGTCGGATATAAATAGTTTTATGTGAAATTCGATACGATTGAATACTTGGTTCTGGATGGTGTTAATCGGAATCTGGTTAGCATCTTGATAGGGTTCGATAATGTGATATTGTATGATAGTCGGTTTTGAGATACGTTTAAACTAGGGTTCATGCTAGACAATGATTTCTGGATGATTGTGTTATGATGATATATGCTAAATGAATGCTGGGTGATTGCTACTTGATAGTGACGGCTGTTAGGGCTTCTGCATGTATCTGTGTACGTAACTGACATCACCTCGAATCTGTCTTGACGAAACAGATCTCTTGGCGAAACAGAAAGTGTTTCGCCAAGGGCAAGCGACGAATTAGAATCCTGTTTCGCCAAACAAGGCCCCGACGAAACAGAATGTGTTTCGTCAATTTGTGTTTCGCCGGAAGTGTGTTTCGCCAACTTATGTGTTTCGCCATTATGTGTGTTTCGCCGAACAGTAATCTGCACAGTAACTTGGGTTAATTCTGTTAAGTGTTAACTGGAATATTTAACTGCTGTTAGGTGTAACCATCTTGTATATGATTGTGATGACGTGCTACATGTTATACATGCACAACTTGAACACAAACTGATTTCACATACGTGCATACTTTAGGACGTGATTGATTACTTGCGAGCATACACTTAGCATACCGAGCAAACCAAGGTGAGTTCACACAGCCAAGGCATGGGATTCCCAGGATGGGAATGGGTTGGATTATTTATTCGTTCAGTTTATGGAACTTAGATATATGATTCCCGGGAGAGGAAGGATTATGGATAAGAACTGACTAGACTGGTTATACTAATTGAACTGATCTTCACACACACGCCAAGTGTTGGCCGCGATATTATGACAATCTTCGCACACATGCCTAGGAAGGGCCGCGAACTATATACTCTAATCTTCGCAAACATGCCAGGAAGGGCCGCGATACTACTATACCTAGTCTAGCATATATGGGAAAACCCCACTAACTTCGCAAACATGCCTAGAGGGCCGCGATACGATACATATGACACATGATTACTAAACGAACATACGAACTACAATACAAACGTTATTACTAAACTATTAACTGTGAACTCGCTCAACTAGTTGTTGACTCTCTGTTACATGCCTTGCAGGACCTTAGGTACTTATGGAGCTTGCACGGGAGGCACGGTCGTTGTGGGCACAGTTTGTGGATGTTATGAACAACATTTAAACATTTGAAATTGCTACTTATGATTGGGTTTATTTATGCTTCCGCTAAACGTTGAATTTATACATATGTTTTGAACACCTTTCATATTGGTTTGATTGCTTTACATTTAATACTTACTATGTTCAGTATGATTGGTGGCTTGATCCTGGTCAGTCATGCCTCCAAGCGGTGATACTCCGCAGGTGGATTTTTGGGGGTGTGACAGATTGGTATCAGAGCCATTGGTTATAGAGAACTCGGTTTTAATAAGGGAAAAACGTTTTTATTGAAACCAGACTATAACCAGTACAGTGCTCAACGATCCACAACGACACCTCGCTCCACGTGCAAGACTCAACATCCTAGGTAATAAGGTTTATGTTTATTGCCTACTTGCTAGAATTACATAGAACTTTGCTCGTGGTATGCTTAGATTACATTGTTTACTATTCGTTACTGCCTGAGAACGCTTATATGCTCACACTCTTCTGTCATCGCACGATTCGCGATCCTCTCTGACTTATGCTATCTTTACTATGAAGATCATGTCTGGACGTATCAACATGACACAAGCCCAATTGACGGCTCTCATCGCTGAACAAGTTACTGCGGCAGTTGCAGCCGCACAAGCAGGAGGTATACCCTGCAGTTGAAACTCACACTAGGGTCCTTAGATCCTACATTCTTAAACCAACTCTTGTGCTAAAATTCTTGTTTATTCTTACGCACACGACAGGTCAACCACCTGTTTGCACTTTCAAAACGTTCATGGACTGTCGTCCCAGTACTTTCAGCGGCACGGAGGGAGCAGTCGGACTCCTCCACTGGTTTGAAAAGATTGAAACTGTATTCGAGATGTGTGAATGCCCTGAGGCACGCAGGGTGAAGTATGCCACCGGTACCCTAGAGGGTTTTGCTCTCACATGGTGGAAAGCTCAGGTGCAAATGCTGGGGTTGGTTGCTGCTAACGCTACCCCATGGAACAACTTTAAGGAAATGATCAAAGAGGAATATTGCAGTAGGGATGATATTCATAAGCTGGAGGTCGAGTTTTTCAATCTCAAGATGAAGGGATCAGAGATTGAGGCATACACCAAAAGATCTAATGAACTTGCTCTATTGTGTCCTACGATGGTGGACCCTCCAATCAAGCGAATCGAACTGTTCCTCAAGGGTCTAGTGCCAGAGATCCAGAGTCACGTCACTTCAGCAAACCTCGCCACTTATCAGCAGGTTGTACAGCTGGCTCACCGTCTCACGGATCAGGCGGTGGAGCAGAACAAGTTGCCTGAACGCATCAGCACTACTACTACCGCTACTACTCCGGTCACTCCTGCTACTCCCAGTGACAACAAGCGGAAATGGGATGGGGATTCCAGCAAAGGTTCAGCTATAGTTCAACCTCAGGCTCAGCAACGCAAGACTAACGATTATCAGAGCCCAAGTCAGCAAGCTTCTGGTGGGCAGAGGCAGGGTGGATATCGGGGAAATCATCCACTGTGTAACAAGTGCTACAAACACCACAGTGGTCAGTGTCGCAAGGCCTACTGTCAGAGATGTCTCAAAACCGGGCACGAAGCTAAAGATTGCAGGAGTTCACGACCTGCGAATCAGAACCAGCAACAACAACCACCTGCTCCACGAAACCAGCCACAGCAGCAGCAGCATGGAAATAGGGGATGCTACCAGTGTGGGGCTGAAGGTCATTACAAGCGGGATTGCCCTCAGTTAAACCAGAACCAGAACAATAACAACAACAACAATCAGGGCAACGGGAACAACAACAACGGTGGGAACAATAACAACAATGGTGCTAGAGGCCGTATGTTTGTGATCGGTCAGGGTGATGCCAGGAATGATCCCAACGTGGTTATGGGTAAGTTTCTTCTTGACGACTTTTATGTTACTGTACTATTTGATTCTGGTGCGGATACAAGTTACATGTCTCTAAAAGCTAGTGAAATGTTAAAACGTGCACCAACTCTCTTAAACACCAAACATGTTGTAGAGTTAGCTAATGGTAAAAGTCTAGAGGCCACACACATAGTTAAAGGGTGTAATCTTATCCTCGCTGGTCAGACTTTCTCCATCGATCTCATTCCTATAACCTTGGGTAGCTTTGACGTCGTCATTGGTATGGATTGGTTATCTCAACAACAAGCGGAGATTTTATGCAAAGAAAAGGTTATTCGTATTCCTCGTTCGGGCAAGGAACCTCTCGAAGTTCAAGGCGACAAGAGTGGTGTCGTGAGTGGCATCATCTCCTTTTTGAAGGCTCAGAAGTGTTTACGCAAGGGGCACACTGCTATATTAGCACTCGTTACAGATACCTCGAAGAAAGAGAAAAAGATTGAAGATATTCCTGTAGTACGTGACTTTCCTCAAGTGTTTCCTGAGGAATTACCTGGGTTACCGCCTCATCGTCAAGTCGAATTTCAGATCGAGCTCGCTCCAGGAGCAGCACCTATAGCTCGAGCACCTTATCGTTTAGCTCCAACTGAATTGGAAGAACTGTCAAAGCAGCTACAAGAACTCTTGGAAAAGGGTTTTATACGTCCTAGCTCTTCGCCCTGGGGAGCTCCAGTGTTATTCGTAAAGAAGAAAGACGGTACGTTCAGGATGTGTATAGACTACCGTGAACTCAACAAGGTGACGATCAAGAATCGTTATCCTCTTCCGCGCATAGATGATTTATTCGACCAGCTGCAAGGGTCGAGCTACTACTCCAAGATTGACCTGAGGTCAGGCTATCACCAATTGAGAGTCCGGACGAGGACGTCTCTAAAACAGCATTTAGAACTCGCTACGGCCACTACGAGTTTATGGTCATGCCATTTGGGCTAACGAACGCGCCTGCCATATTTATGGATCTTATGAACAGGGTGTGCAAACCCTATCTCGACAAGTTCGTTATTGTTTTCATCGACGACATCCTGATTTATTCGAAAAGTCAGGAGGAACACGAGCAGCACCTACGACTTATACTGGAACTTCTACGAACGGAACAGCTATACGCTAAGTTTTCTAAATGTGACTTCTGGCTTCGTGAAGTCCACTTTTTAGGCCACGTGGTGAACAAGGATGGGATTCATGTAGATCCATCCAAGGTAGATTCGATTAAGAACTGGCCTGCGCCTCGTACACCAACAGAAATACGCCAATTCTTGGGTTTGGCGGGTTATTACAGACGTTTCATCAAGGACTTTTCAAAGATTGCTCAGCCGCTTACACTACTGACACAGAAGGGTGTTGTTTACCGTTGGGGTAATGCACAGGAAACAGCGTTCCAACACTTAAAGGATAGACTCTGTAGCGCACCTATCCTCTCATTGCCTGAAGGCACGGATGATTTCGTAGTCTACTGCGACGCATCTATCCAAGGTCTTGGATGTGTATTGATGCAAAGGGATAAAGTCATTGCTTATGCTTCGCGCCAACTTAAGATTCACGAACGGAATTACACAACACACGACTTAGAGTTGGGAGCGGTTGTTTTTGCACTTAAGATATGGCGACACTACTTGTATGGCACTAAATGTGCTATCTACACTGACCACAGGAGCCTCGAACATATATTCAAACAGAAGGAACTGAATATGCGACAGCGACGATGGGTCGAACTGCTAAACGACTACGAATGCTCAATCAGGTACCACCCAGGCAAAGCCAATGTTGTGGCTGACGCCCTCAGTCAAAAAGACACCGCGCCTAAGCGCGTGCGAGCTTTACAACTCACCATACAGTCTAGCCTTCCTTCCCAGATACGAGATGCTCAGATAGAAGCATTGAAACCAGAAAATGTCAGGGCTGAAGCCCTACGCGGCTCAAGACAACGATTAGAACAGAAGGAAGATGGTGCTTACTACGTCACAGGACGCATTTGGGTCCCACTGTACGGCAACTTACGCGAGCTGGTAATGGATGAAGCTCACAAGTCTCGCTACTCGGTACACCCTGGTTCGGATAAAATGTACCACGATATTAAGACTACATACTGGTGGCCTAGCATGAAGGCCCACATAGCCACATACGTTAGCAAATGCTTGACTTGTGCGAGAGTCAAGGCAGAATATCAGAAACCGTCAGGACCACTCCAACAACCTGAGATACCACAATGGAAATGGGAGCAAATTTCCATGGATTTTGTTACTGGCCTACCTAGATCTCAGCGCGGAAATGATACTATTTGGGTGATCGTGGATCGACTCACAAAGTCTGCTCACTTCTTGGCTATCAAAGAAACAGACAAGTTCTCTACCTTAACAGACATTTACTTAAAAGAAGTGGTCTCGAGGCACGGGGTGCCCACCTCCATCATCTCTGATCGTGACGCGCGTTTTACTTCAGAGCTGTGGCAAGCAATGCATAAATCTTTTGGCTCTCGTTTAGAAATGAGCACGGCGTATCATCCTCAGACGGATGGGCAGTCTGAGCGCACTATCCAGACTCTAGAAGACATGCTTCGGGCGTGCGTAATTGATTTTGGAAACGGTTGGGAAAAACATCTGCCACTTGTGGAATTCTCATACAATAACAGCTACCACACCAGCATTAAGGCTGCACCATTCGAGGCATTGTACGGGCGTAAATGCCGATCACCTCTCTGTTGGGCAGAGGTGGGAGATAGTCAAATTACAGGTCCAGAAATGGTAGTCGATACTACAGAAAAGATTGCACAAATACGACAACGCATGGCGGCAGCACGCGACCGTCAGAAAGCATACGCTGATTTAGACAGGAAACCACTCGAGTTTCAAGTTGGGGACCGAGTGCTACTCAAAGTTTCACCCTGGAAGGGTGTGGTTCGTTTTGGCAAACGCGGCAAACTAAATCCACGATATGTTGGACCATTCGAAGTTACAGAGAAAATAGGTAAAGTGGCCTACAGACTGAACTTACCAGCTGAACTCAGTGCAGTTCACAATGTCTTTCACGTGTCGAATCTGAAGAAGTGTACGTCAGATGAGACCCACATAGTTCCCTTGAAGGAACTCACTATCGACGAGCGATTGCACTTCGTCAAGGAACCTGTTGAAATCACGGACCGGGATGTTAAGGTCCTCAAGAACACGAGAATCCCTCTTGTACGAGTTCGTTGGAACTCCCGCCGCGGCCCAGAGTTCACCTGGGAGCGTGAAGATCAAATGGAACTCAAATATCCCCAGTTATTCGGAAACCAAGCAACTACTACTGAGGCTGAAGCTACCAATGCAGAATTTCGGGACGAAATTCCAAATCAACGGGGGGATAATGTGACACCCCGAGAAAACCAGTAAATCTTCGCAAACCTGCTCGGGGAGCCGCGATACGATACAGGTAAACAACGTCACACTACTAGCTTCCTCAGTAACCGCATGCTAAATTTCGGGACGAAATTTCTTTCAAGTTGGGGATAATGTGACAACTCGAATTTCCGACATTCTTTATTCGCATTAAATGCACGTTGACTTTGACTGTATAGTGGTGATATGATAAATGCATTGTGTTTGCTTGATTTTTTGTGTTGTTATTATAGTGTATGAGTTTAGAAATCACATAAACTGATTTAGCACATGAGACTGCTCGACGAAACACAAGTGTGTTTTGCCATGAACATACTCGACGAAACAAGGTTGTTTCGCCAAACCCATCCCGACGAAACAGGCTGTTTCGCCGAGCCCAGTTTCGCCAAAAGCCCATTACGGGCCCAGAACGTTATTCTGAGTATATTTACGTAAAACAACATCACTTTTACACTTTCTATCAAAACAACCGAAACCCTAGAGCTCTCTCACTGTGACGGCAAACTAGAACCCACCGGAAACCCTTGTGCGATCAAACCATCATCTCGGTTAGTAGATTTATGTGTCTTGATTGATCGTTCATCCGTGTACGTGTTTATGTGTCATGTGATTCTGCTTTGATGATGTATATCTGAAATTGATACATGTTAAATATTAGGGTTCTTGTTATGATGATGATGATATAGATTTCGATAGGAATGTTGTTGTCGGATATAAATAGTTTTATGTGAAATTCGATACGATTGAATACTTGGTTCTGGATGGTGTTAATCGGAATCTGGTTAGCATCTTGATAGGGTTCGATAATGTGATATTGTATGATAGTCGGTTTTGAGATACGTTTAAACTAGGGTTCATGCTAGACAATGATTTCTGGATGATTGTGTTATGATGATATATGCTAAATGAATGCTGGGTGATTGCTACTTGATAGTGACGGCTGTTAGGGCTTCTGCATGTATCTGTGTACGTAACTGACATCACCTCGAATCTGTCTTGACGAAACAGATCTCTTGGCGAAACAGAAAGTGTTTCGCCAAGGGCAAGCGACGAATTAGAATCCTGTTTCGCCAAACAAGGCCCCGACGAAACAGAATGTGTTTCGTCAATTTGTGTTTCGCCGGAAGTGTGTTTCGCCAACTTATGTGTTTCGCCATTATGTGTGTTTCGCCGAACAGTAATCTGCACAGTAACTTGGGTTAATTCTGTTAAGTGTTAACTGGAATATTTAACTGCTGTTAGGTGTAACCATCTTGTATATGATTGTGATGACGTGCTACATGTTATACATGCACAACTTGAACACAAACTGATTTCACATACGTGCATACTTTAGGACGTGATTGATTACTTGCGAGCATACACTTAGCATACCGAGCAAACCAAGGTGAGTTCACACAGCCAAGGCATGGGATTCCCAGGATGGGAATGGGTTGGATTATTTATTCGTTCAGTTTATGGAACTTAGATATATGATTCCCGGGAGAGGAAGGATTATGGATAAGAACTGACTAGACTGGTTATACTAATTGAACTGATCTTCGCACACACGCCAAGTGTTGGCCGCGATATTATGACAATCTTCGCACACATGCCTAGGAAGGGTCGCGAACTATATACTCTAATCTTCGCAAACATGCCAGGAAGGGCCGCGATACTACTATACCTAGTCTAGCATATATGGGAAAACCCCACTAACTTCGCAAACATGCCTAGAGGGCCGCGATACGATACATATGACACATGATTACTAAACGAACATACGAACTACAATACAAACGTTATTACTAAACTATTAACTGTGAACTCGCTCAACTAGTTGTTGACTCTCTGTTACATGCCTTGCAGGACCTTAGGTACTTATGGAGCTTGCACGGGAGGCACGGTCGTTGTGGGCACAGTTTGTGGATGTTATGAACAACATTTAAACATTTGAAATTGCTACTTATGATTGGGTTTATTTATGCTTCCGCTAAACGTTGAATTTATACATATGTTTTGAACACCTTTCATATTGGTTTGATTGCTTTACATTTAATACTTACTATGTTCAGTATGATTGGTGGCTTGATCCTGGTCAGTCACGCCTCCAAGCGGTGATACTCCACAGGTGGATTTTTGGGGGTGTGACACCGTTCCCATTCTTGTTACCAAATCCACTTCCCGATCCAGTATTATTTCCCGTTCCCCAACATGATTCAGCACGGTGGCCATTCTTGCCACACTTGTCACACTTGACAACCCGACAATCACCCAAGTGATGATATTTGCATCGCTCACACTTAGGTAAAGTACCAGCGTACTTCTTAGGACCAGTGTCGTTTGTGGCTACAAACGCCCTTGCATCCTTTTGCGAGTTATTCTGTCGCCTGTTGTTGTTGTTGTTGTTGTTGGGGTTATTGTTATTGTTGTTGTGATTGTTGTTACTGTTGTTGTTGTTATTACCGCGGGTTCCCTTCTTGAAATTCGAGTAACTCCTCTTCCCACGGTTGGAAGACTCGACATGTGTTTCCTTCTTATCATCACCTTTCTCAGTGAATATCTTCATCCGGACCCCGTCTTCAGTAAGACTCACGGCTATAGTCACAGCCTGAGTAATAGTCGTGGGTTTAGCTGCAGTAACCAGACTTCGAATCTTGTCAGAAAGTCCCCAGATGTAGCGTTCGATACGCTTGTATTCTGGTGTTACAAGATAAGGAATCACGCGGGACAGATCGTGAAATCTTTGCGTATATCCCGTGATATCAGCTCCGACCATGGTAAGGTTCCAAAACTCGTTCTCCAACTTCTGGAGTTCAGCACGAGAACAGTACTTATCCCTCATACGTTCCTTGAGTTCATCCCAAGTCAACGCATAAGCAGCGTTCTCACCCAAAGTTTGCACTTGTAAGTTCCACCATGTAAGGGCCTCATTGAGAAACAAGCCAGTAACGAAAGTGACTTGCTGATTAGCGGAACATCTGCTCATTCTTATAGTGGAATCCGTTTTCTCAGTCCATCTTACGTAAGCCACATCACCGCCTGTACCATCGTAGTTAAGTGGCTTGCAGTCCAGAAACTGCTTGAATGTGCACCCTGAAATTGGACAGCGGATTTTGAATGAGCAAATAGTGAATCGCACGAATAGATTTAGAAAGAAATTTGACAATTTGTAACAAAACAGCTAAATGTTACCCGTATTATTCGTTCCACCTGAAGTACCGCCTGGACCCTGGCCTCCCGATCCGCCGGTGCCACCACTTTGTTCGACACGGGATGCCTCATACAGTGCGATAGCTTGAGCGATTCTCTGTTCTATAAGTGCATTCAATTCCGCCTCGGTCGTAGGCATTGGTGGAGGTGGGGGTGGATTAGTCCGTGAACGTAAGACTCGCCTTGGTGGCATGATTCTTCCAAAGAAGAAAATAGGATAAAGATTAGACGTTGATTTGGTTTGTTTAAAAAAAAATATATTCATAACATTAATAGCAATATCACCACCAATCATATTACGCGAGTAAATAAGTTAACATAAACAATAAGATATGTCCAACCAGACCACTCAGATGCATTTAATAGATAACACCAAGTTTTTCATATATATAGTCAACCGGTTACATAATCGTTTGAAAGGAACAAAAATAGACTCAGGCTACATAACCCGGTCATACTAGTCTAGTACAACAAAAGAGATAACAAAATCTTCCTTCCAACTGTGTGATCCGCTGTATGTCGGTTGTCTTCAAAACTTGGTGGAGCATCAATATGTACACAAAACGGATATAGATACCCGTCCCAAAAGTATAATACCTGCAAACATAGTCTATGGTGGGGGAAAGACTGGTGGTGGAATCGGGAACAATAACCTGTGAACATCAGACACCCTACCCTCCAAATCAAGAACCAAACGGTTAAGGAATACAATCTGCTGCTCGAGCGTCAGAACACGAGCAGGTAAATCAACTGGTGGTATATCCACTGGTGGCATCTGAGGTGGTAGTGGGGGTAATGGTGGTGACCCTGGTGGTGGTGGTGGAGCATGGGGTGGTGAATGGGCTGGTGGTGGTGGAGCCAGAAGTACCAAACCAAGAAGATGAGTAAGCTCATCCTCGAGTTCACTAACTCGACGGATAATAAAGTCTATCTGATGCTCGAGTGTCAGCACACGAGCACGTAACTCGGTAGTAGCAGCTGGGTAATGCACTGGGTGGTATGGATCTGTCAAGGGCATAACATGTGGGTATAGGTCCATATCCCTGGGTGGTATATGAGCATGTCCAGAGGGTCCTGCCTCGTCAGTATGGTCTATATGTGGTAGAATAGGGGCAATATGATCATGTGCAGGGAAAACTGGCTCATCTGGTAGGACATCATCCAACTCCATGTCTGCATTGCGCTGTAGGCCAATGGCCTGCAGTGCGGATGAAGTAACGGACGCATAAGTGGAAGCATCCGAACTGGTATCTGAATCAGAAGAGATAATAATAATCGGAACCACCGGTGCTGCAACCTCTAGAATAACCAGCTCATGAACATCCCCGTCTCCCAACTCATCACCTAAATGCTCCACAGGAACCACAGGAACTACAGCGTCGTCATCCTCGTCGAGGTCGACGATATAAAGTATAACATCGAGGGGAACGACGTCTAAGGGTATGATCTCTACCACATGTTCACCCTCCGGGTGACCCATGATAACAATCTCGTTGAGTAGAGGGGGCATATCTAGCACATCATCATCAATGATGTCTCCTAACACGTCAGCGTCGATAATGTCACCAACAAGTGCGAACGGCTGAAAGTCATCCAACTCGTCGTCAGATGCCGACTCGCTATCGGATGTAATGACCTGAACTGCCGGTACATACTCGTCGGAGGAGGATAGCTCCATCGGGTCTACGTTGTCGTATATGTTGCTTCCTTCAGAGGAAGACATGATATCCTGAGAAATAAGTTGTTCGACACGTATGAGCATTTGTTATTTTACATATATACACGAAATGTATTTTTCACATAAAGTTCATTTTAAGTTATCCTACTTGAGTTGTGTGGATTAACTTAAAGTTGCACGTCTACCATTTAGATGACTAAGACACTAATGTCCTTGCTTGCTTTGTATGAGATGAATTCTTGTTAAAAATGGACCATGAAAAATGTTTATGCAAATGAAAACATTTGTTTGTATTTAATTGGTTTTCATGAGAGATCCCTAGTGATTGTAGACTTAGACTCGGTAAAGAATCCTGGTTCACTACAATCGATGCTCTGATACCAAACTGTCACACCCGCTCGTAGCGGAAACGCGAGGTGTGATCTGTCTGGTTTTCATTGCATAAATATCGACGTACATGAACAAACTATATGAATAAAACATACTCCATTGCCATTACATAAGTGTTTCAAAATGTGACACCTGTGTCACTGAGACCATCAAACAAATGCCCAACCAATGAAATATTGTATTTCATACTTGGGATTTGTAAAAATATGTGTATCGTTTACACATATCAATTCTTGTTCGATTTCAAACTCTATATCGCTTTCTGGAAGGTTATACGCGCACTGATGCGTAAATATAACCAGTTTAATGCAACAAACACTCCGGAATAGTGACATATACTTAACATACCTTAAATAACCTTTAAATAACTTAGAAATAAGTTTTGAAGGCTTTGGTATTGCAAAATCAAGTTACATCGCTTACAGGGACTAAAGTTGACAAACTGCGAAAGTATGCCAATTTGAACTGTAACAGACATTTCGGAGCATGACCATAAGTTAAACATACCATAAATATCCTTTACATAGCTTAGAAATAGGCTTTGAGGGGTTCGGTATGCTAAAACAAACTTTTGGGTCATTCAGGGACTAAAAGTGTCAAAAAGTGCACAAGTTTGCACTTTCGCGCATAACTTACGTTCTGAATACATCTGGACATCCAAAAATTTATGTAAGCATGACTATATTATGCTTTAGTGTTTGGCTTGCCAAAAATCCATTCGTTGCGTCATTTGGATCGTTTTTCATGCTTATGCGCATTCCGTCGTAATTAAGCGAACATCGCATTCGTACGACCAAACGAACCAACACCCGGCATATTTTTGAGCATGTTTCATGTCCACAATGTTTAGGCAACATTTTAGGGCCTTAAAGTTGGCTTTACGGGCCTTAGAAGTGTCGGAAATGGCCTTAAACACGTGCAGGGACTGAAACTGTCATTTTTCAAACATGTTTCTGATCTGACATGCTCAGGCGGCCCGCATTAGTTTATGTTCATCCTGAAGCGGGCCGTGTGGCCCCTTCTGACCAGATTAAATGAATCAAACAGCAGGTTGCAGCTGTTCAATCCTCCACCACA
The DNA here is from genome assembly GCA_030545235.1 of Helianthus tuberosus. Lineage (NCBI taxonomy): Eukaryota > Viridiplantae > Streptophyta > Magnoliopsida > Asterales > Asteraceae > Helianthus > Helianthus tuberosus. The sequence continues at coordinate 38,130 of JARYGA010014073.1, read as the reverse complement.
CACTCACACTTGTCTAGTCAGCTGATAAGAACCAAATTTTAGTCACCATAAGGTCCCGACACTTGTACGGATACGATTAAGGCACGATATTAGACAAACGATCTTAACGGTTACCCGAAAACTATATATACCCCACCCCCCCCCCCATGCTTCAAAATCACAAGAACTTTGATTTGAGAAACTCTAAGTTGAAACTATTGTTTCATACCTGAGATTTTTGAATCGAAGTTAGCATTCGGGGACCCTTCATAAGTATTCTTTCGTTCTTTTCCTTATTTTATTGCTTTTCGAGTCAGAAAGTCAAACTTTGTTTGACTTTCAGCGTTGACCAGTAATGGTCAATGCGAAGTTCATTTGAACTTCGCAACGTGAGTGTAATCACGTTGGTTATAGTCCCTTGGGACTATGCCTACTGATTACCACGTTGTCTAGGGTCGTAGGGTAAGCGATCTAATAAATCGCTTATACCTTCGAACCCGACCCAGTTTGGTCGATCATTAGGATCCGACCAAATACATTAGGTGACCATAGTAGGTAGGGAATAACCTTCCGAGGTTATACCCTATGGTCACATCGTTTGAGTAGTTGTATGATAGGTAGTTTATATGCCTTAGGTAAATTACCAGAATACCCTTTTCATGTATAATTGGTAATTAAGCATATGTAACCTAAACTTTTGTCACATAACTGATTATGTAACATGTTTAGGCATATAACACTTGTCATAGGACTAGTTAGGCGGTCCGAACGCGTTCTACGCGAACGACGCGTTAAAGTAGCATAAGCTACCTAAACGAGTCGTAATGGGTCGTAAGCTTTTAGATTAAGGTTTCATTTAGTATGTAGGCTTTGTTAAACCATATGACACAAGTCTCTATACTCGTTTGGTTTACGAACCCTCATTCTATCCAATCATCCGATTTAGGTCCGGTTATTAACATAGTTACCTATATTAGGTGCCGTTTGATATCCGCGATCTCTAGCATTGTTTGGTTGTTACTCAAGGACTACTAAGCAATCTCAAGTGAGTACATAGACCCCTCTTTTACTGTTTTCCAAACTGTTTTGGGGTGGAACACATGTGCCTACTTATTACTTTCATGCTTTCCTGTTTTCACATCATATACCTGCTATGTTCGTTAGTACATTATAGTACATGATTTCATTACATTTCATGCTAGGTGTGCCCATTGTGTGCATTACTTAGTACATCGTTCTACATTACATTTCATACTACGTATGTCCATTGTGTGCATACTTAGTACATTGTTTTACATTGCTTTTCTGTTGCATATGCTTATCCAGCATATGAACACATTATACTACATATTGAACCGTTGTAAACATTTGACTATGTGAACCGTTGTAATCATTTGACTATGTGATCCGTTGATATCTGTGAACCGTTTGTATCTGTGAACCGTTTGTATCTGTGAACCGTTTGTATCTGTGAACCGTTTGTATCTGTGAACCGTGTGAACCGTATTTGGCTATACATGAACATTTCTACACTTGTTAAACATTTCATCTTGATAGTTTGGTTTGAGTAAGTGATTAAGTAACGAGGCGTGTGTAATATGATACAAGCATGGTGGATACGCCGCTGGTACTTCCTATATATAAGTGTTTGTATGGTATTACATATCGTAGCGTTATTTGAATCATTTCAGTTCGAGACATATAACATTTTATACAAATAACATACTTTTCACAAGACATTGTTTTACAAACAACTTATCTTATACAAACTCAGTTACATGGTTATTCATTTAACCATACATTATTCTTTTATCTATACATATCGTCTGGACTTATTGATTTTCAAACGATTTACAAGACAAAGCAAATTACAAGGTTCATGACTAAACATTTTCTCAAACATAAGTCATGAAACCTATTTTCACAAAACCTATGTATCTCACAGGCATTTTTATGCTGACGTACCTATTTTCACATGTGTTTTTCAGGAGCTGTTGCATAAGATGATCAAGATACACATAGGCAGACTTGGGCTTTAGTGACAATAAAAGATGCAAGACTAGTTAATTATGTTGTATTCCTTTGTTTGTTAAGACATTGTAACACTTTTAATCAATAAAACGAAACTTCAATTGCCATGGATTTGAAACGATTAATTCTGTTACAACACTCCCCGATGTTTCCGCCACGTTTTGTATGTTCTACGTGGTCGGGGTGTGACAGAAAAGATGGTATCAAAGCCAATGGTTATAGGGAATTAGGTTATTAGTAATGCTTTGACCTAGTCTATAATCTTCTTAGGACCCTAACGCGAGTTTACTTGCGTTTAGTCATAAAACAATACCGTCACCTATCCTTAGGCGACTACCACAACAAGAACATAATTTTCGAAACCGCTTTTTTGACGGTTTTGTTCCATAGTACTGGCCGTAACCAGCTCTTAACCCATTCCCGTAAGATAGTCCACTCAAACCCCTCAGGTTTTGAACCCTCTATTGTAAGGTTTTGAACCCTCTGTTATATGGTTTTGAACCCCTTTGAATTTTCAAAATCTCGTCAAGGTTTTGGGTTTTAAATAATGTGAACACGTGCAAACTGGAAGGGTGAATGCCTGTATTCTGGGTTTTCTGTCTAGGCAAGCACTTCGTATATATCTCATCAGACGCGAGACCAGTTGTGCTTACCTGGGAATTCTTGGGATGAGTGTTCACTTATAGGCGAGCATGTCTTCTCGATACATTATTTTTGACCTATTTACTTTGATTAATCACTGTGTGTCGTTTGTTGCTTTGTAGTAACAAACAAATGACCACTATCCTTGCTTTCATCAGATTTGTTTCATCTCATTCTTTTCGTCTAATTCTCTCACTCGTTTCCTTTCATGTTTCCTCTTTTAGAATGCCTCCTCGACGCGAGAACCAGATAGCGACTGCCGAGCTGGCAGAAATCATTGCGCAGCAAATGGCTGCTCAATTCCCAAACCTCTTTGCTCAATGGAATCAAGCCAACAACAACAACAATGGTCCATGCAATTTCAAGAGTTTTAACTCGGCGAAACCACTCAAGTTTAGTGGTTCTGAGGGAGCGACTGGGCTTCTTCAATGGTTCGAGAGCATTGAGAATACTTTCCGCCACGTGCAGTGTCCTGACAATCGCAAGGTCGAGTTTGCTTCGAGTGTGTTCCAGAAGAGAGCCCTTACGTGGTGGAACGGGGTTATGAGAGATCGTGGTGCAGAAGTTGCTCTAGCACAGACATGGGCTGAACTTAGGGCCCTTATGATGAAGGAATTCTGTCCTCGACACGAGATCAGGGCTTTGGAAAGGGAATTCGACAATCTTGAGCAAGACAGCGGTGAGCATCGAGCCTACATGGACCGTTATGAGGAGTTAAGTCTGTTATGCCCAAACATGGTCACGCCTTTGGATAAGGCAATCGAAAAGTACATTGATGGCCTCCCTGATTCAATACAAGACATTTTGACTGGTAGCAACCCTACTACAGTTAGACAGGCCATTGAGCTATCTGCAACCTTGACTGAATCAAAGATCAGGAAAGGTAAACTTTTCCGAAAAGGTGACAAGAAGCCAGTCGAAGAATCGAAACCAATCGAGGAATCAAAGATCATGGATGAACAGACTGGATCCCCTAAGAGGTCAAAGAAGCGAAAGGCTTCTCAGAACTACGCTGTGGTCGCTCACAATGATCAAGCCGTCCTCAACCAACCAGCTCAACCCCCTGCCAGGAAACCCTACAACGGAACTGCACCCTTGTGCAACCAATGTGGCCTACATCATCATGTTGGGGTGAAGTGCCGCACATGCCAAGTTTGCGGACTTATAGGTCATACAGCTAGGGTTTGCCCAACCGCAGCTGCACCAAATCAAGCTGGCAACAATCCTGCTCAAGCTCGTTTTTCACAGGGATCTTGCTACAACTGTGGCGAGATGGGCCAGTTTCGTAGGAATTGCCCAAGGCTTGCTAATGCAAATCCAGCGCAGGGATGAGCATATGATCAACCAGAAGACAACATCGTTTAGAAATAATCACGTCTTATGTATTATTTTCTTTTGTTGTCAAGATCCAAGAAACAGTTGTTATCGTTGTTTATAAATAAATCTTTTATTTACATTGCAATGTATTTATGTGATTGTATGTATAAACAACATATCCCCTACAATACCGACAATCAAGGAACCGCATTCCTTGAAGAACAGACTACTCCCAAATTTCTTCCATTGTATGATCTCTTGCGTTTTTCACGAAAATCCTAAGTACCTGTTTCTTCCAAGAGAAACGAAGTACGAGGTGCCAAGTTAATAGCAATCAATAACAAGATAATAACAATTAAACAACTATGTGATTATGTGCTTATGAACATTACAAGACAAACTGTGCGGACTGTGCAAGGAATTACGTAATTAGGGATGCATACATAATTATGGAATTTAGTGCACAGAAACCACAGCGAGTTTTGTCATGTACCTAGAAGTTAACCCTATTCATTTCCAATTCTGATGAGGTATCCGTTGAGGAAAAATGAACTAGCTATTCATTTTTCACTTCTGAAGAATATCCGTTGAGGAAATGAATATCCGTTTATCCTTCATTTCCAATTCTGAAGAATACCCGTTAAGGAAAATGACTCCGTTTGTGCATTTTCGTTCTGAAGAGTATCCGTCGAGGGAAATGAATATCCGTTTATTTAATCCTTCATTTCCGAACCTGAGGAAACAACCGTTGAAAATGACTCCGTTAGTTCATTTTCGTTTCTGAAGATTATCCATTGAGGAAATGAATATCCGTTGTTTAATCCTTCATTTCCGAACCTGAGGAAACAACCGTTGAAAATGACTCCGTTAGTTCATTTTCGTTTCTGAAGATTATCCGTTGAGGAAATGAATATCCGTTGTTTAATCCTTCATTTCCGAACCTGGGGAAACAACCGTTGAAAATGATTCCGTTAGTTCATTTTCGTTTCTGAAGATTATCCGTTGAGGAAATGAATATCCGTTGCTTAATTTTTCATTTCCGTTTCTGAGGAAGCAACCGTTGAAAATGACTCCGTTTGTTCATTTTCGTTTCTGAAGATTTGTCCGTTGAGGAAATGAATATCCGTTTGTCTATCATTTTTCATTTCCGTTTCTGAGGAAGCAACCGTTGAAAATGACTCCGTTTGTTCATTTTCGTTTCTGAAGATTTGTCTGTTGAGGAAATGAATATCCGTTTGTCTATCATTTTCATTTCCGTTTCTGAGGAAGCAACCGTTGAAAATGACTCCGTTTGTTCATTTTCGTTTCTGAAGATTTGTCCGTTGAGGAAATGAATATCCGTTTGTCTATCATTTTCATTTCCGTTTCTGAGGAAGCATCCGTTGAAAATGACTCCGTTTGTTCATTTTCGTTTCTGAAGATTGTCCGTTAAGGAAATGAATCCCCGTTTGTTTATTCCTTCATTTCCGCTTCTGAAGAATACTCGTTGAGGAAAATGACTCCGTTTGTTCATTTTCGTTCTGAAGAATGTCCGTTAAGGAAATGACAGGATTATGCTTTACATATTTCTGGTGGTTATCTGACACAAAGTCACAAATAGACTCCTACGAATTAATTTTGGGATGAAATTTCCTAAAGTAGGGGAGACTGTGACACCTGTGTCACTGAGACCATCAAACAAATGCCCAACCAATGAAATATTGTATTTCATACTTGGGATTTGTAAAAATATGTGTATCGTTTACACATATCAATTCTTGTTCGATTTCAAACTCTATATCGCTTTCTGGAAGGTTATACGCGCACTGATGCGTAAATATAACCAGTTTAATGCAACAAACACTCCGGAATAGTGACATATACTTAACATACCTTAAATAACCTTTAAATAACTTAGAAATAAGTTTTGAAGGCTTTGGTATTGCAAAATCAAGTTACATCGCTTACAGGGACTAAAGTTGACAAACTACGAAAGTATGCCAATTTGAACTGTAACAGACATTCCAGAGCATGACCATAAGTTAAACATACCATAAATATCCTTTACATAGCTTAGAAATAGGCTTTGAGGGGTTCGGTATGCTAAAACAAACTTTTGGGTCATTCAGGGACTAAAAGTGTCAAAAAGTGCACAAGTTTGCACTTTCGCGCATAACTTACGTTCTGAATACATCTGGACATCCAAAAATTTATGTAAGCATGACTATATTATGCTTTAGTGTTTGGCTTGCCAAAAATCCATTCGTTGCGTCATTTGGATCGTTTTTCATGCTTATGCGCATTCCGTCGTAATTAAGCGAACATCGCGTTCGTATGACCAAACGAACCAACACCCGGCATATTTTTGAGCATGTTTCATGTCCACAATGTTTAGGCAACATTTTAGGGCCTTAAAGTTGGCTTTACGGGCCTTAGAAGTGTCGGAAATGGCCTTAAACACGTGCAGGGACTGAAACTGTCATTTTTTAAACATGTTTCTGATCTGACATGCTCAGGCGGCCCGCATTAGTTTATGTTCATCCTGAAGTGGGCCGCGTGGCCCCTTCTAACCAGATTAAATGAATCAAACAGCAGGTTGCAGCTGTTCAATCCTCCACCACACACTCACACTTGTCTAGTCAGCTGATAAGAACCAAATTTTAGTCACCATAAGGTCCCGACACTTGTACGGATACGATTAAGGCATGATATTCGACAAACGATCTTAACGGTTACCCGAAAACTATATATACCCCACCCCCCATGCTTCAAAATCACAAGAACTTTGATTTGAGAAACTCTAAGTTGAAACTATTGTTTCATACCTGAGATTTTTGAATCGAAGTTAGCATTCGGGGACCCTTCGTAAGTATTCTTTCGTTCTTTTCCTTATTTTATTGCTTTTCGAGTCAGAAAGTCAAACTTTGTTTGACTTTCAGCGTTGACCAGTAATGGTCAATGCGAAGTTCGTTTGAACTTCGCAACGTGAGTGTAATCACGTTGGTTATAGTCCCTTGGGACTATGCCTACTGATTACCACGTTGTCTAGGGTCGTAGGGTAAGCGATCTAATAAATCGCTTATACCTTCGAACCCGACCCAGTTTGGTCGATCATTAGGATCCGACCAAATACATTAGGTGACCATAGTAGGTAGGGAATAACCTTCCGAGGTTATACCCTATGGTCACATCGTTTGAGTAGTTGTATGATAGGTAGTTTATATGCCTTAGGTAAATTACCAGAATACCCTTTTCATGTATAATTGGTAATTAAGCATATGTAACCTAAACTTTTGTCACATAACTGATTATGTAACATGTTTAGGCATATAACACTTGTCATAGGACTAGTTAGGCGGTCCGAACGCGTTCTACGCGAACGACGCGTTAAAGTAGCATAAGCTACCTAAACGAGTCGTAATGGGTCGTAAGCTTTTAGATTAAGGTTTCATTTAGTATGTAGGCTTTGTTAAACCATATGACACGAGTCTCTATACTCGTTTGGTTTACGAACCCTCATTCTATCCAATCATCCGATTTAGGTCCGGTTATTAACATAGTTACCTATATTAGGTGCCGTTTGATATCCGCGATCTCTAGCATTGTTTGGTTGTTACTCAAGGACTACTAAGCAATCTCAAGTGAGTACGTAGACCCCTCTTTTACTGTTTTCCAAACTGTTTTGGGGTGGAACACATGTGCCTACTTATTACTTTCATGCTTTCCTGTTTTCACATCATATACCTGCTATGTTCGTTAGTACATTATAGTACATGATTTCATTACATTTCATGCTAGGTGTGCCCATTGTGTGCATTACTTAGTACATCGTTCTACATTACATTTCATACTACGTATGTCCATTGTGTGCATACTTAGTACATTGTTTTACATTGCTTTTCTGTTGCATATGCTTATCCAGCATATGAACACATTATACTACATATTGAACCGTTGTAAACATTTGACTATGTGAACCGTTGTAATCATTTGACTATGTGATCCGTTGATATCTGTGAACCGTTTGTATCTGTGAACCGTTTGTATCTGTGAACCGTTTGTATCTGTGAACCGTTTGTATCTGTGAACCGTGTGAACCGTATTTGGCTATACATGAACATTTCTACACTTGTTAAACATTTCATCTTGATAGTTTGGTTTGAGTAAGTGATTAAGTAACGAGGCGTGTGTAATATGATACAAGCATGGTGGATACGCCGCTGGTACTTCCTATATATAAGTGTTTGTATGGTATTACATATCGTAGCGTTATTTGAATCATTTCAGTTCGAGACATATAACATTTTATACAAATAACATACTTTTCACAAGACATTGTTTTACAAACAACTTATCTTATACAAACTCAGTTACATGGTTATTCATTTAACCATACATTATTCTTTTATCTATACATATCGTCTGGACTTATTGATTTTCAAACGATTTACAAGACAAAGCAAATTACAAGGTTCATGACTAAACATTTTCTCAAACATAAGTCATGAAACCTATTTTCACAAAACCTATGTATCTCACAGGCATTTTTATGCTGACGTACCTATTTTCACATGTGTTTTTCAGGAGCTGTTGCATAAGATGATCAAGATACACATAGACAGACTTGGGCTTTAGTGACAATAAAAGATGCAAGACTAGTTAATTATGTTGTATTCCTTTGTTTGTTAAGACATTGTAACACTTTTAATCAATAAAACGAAACTTCAATTGCCATGGATTTGAAACGATTAATTCTGTTACAACACTACCCGATGTTTCCGCCACGTTTTGTATGTTCTACGTGGTCGGGGTGTGACACAAAAGATTACAACATAAGTTTAGTGTGTCGGTTACAAACCATTAACATAAAAGTAAAGTGTTATTGTTTCATACATTAACATGAAATAAACTACTAAGGTTTAAACCGTCATATTTCCGCAAAGAGGCGGAATATAATAGTTAAACCCTCCAAAAGATGGCATGGAGTTCCGGTACTTGTTATCTTGACTGGGAAATCCGACATGGTCCTTTAATTCCCTGAAATACATGTTAAGTTTGGAAAACATCAACAAAAGTTGGTGAATTCATGCAATTTAGTTGTAAAAGATGTATTTAAAATGTAAGTTGTAGTATGTAAAGCGTCAATGAAATCGTTGTTCATTAATGTTTTGCAAGGACATTAATATGTGTGACGAAAAAGGAAGCAATCCAACCCTAGACGATTTTTATGTCGATTCCTATCGACTGGGACACAAAAGCACTCTTCCGTATGGGTCCATGACCAAGAGTGGGGCTCGCCAAAACCCATTAGATCTAACCACTTGTACCTAGGTCCAAACTGGATTAATGGTGCTTAGATGCAGAACCCTAATTCGCACATGATCTAAGGTGTTTCATTCCCTAACTTTAACATACGTTGAACATGTATTTTTCCCCGATAGTTGTAAAGTTGTAAAACATTTAATTGAATAGGGGACATGAACTCACAGTATCGCGTCCTGTGAATAGATGTAAATAAGATCTCACGTGCGGTCGTCCTGAATAGCGTTGCGACCTACAAATGTTCTTGTATTTGTTAGACACTTCGGTCTTTGTAAATAACTTGAGTACAAGTCTTGTGTCTTAAATATGTGTAAGACTTGTATGTCTTTACTGTTCGTTGAACTGTGTATTAGATGAATGAATTGTTCAAATGTTATATATATATTTTTCTCCAAATATATATATATATATATATATATATATATATATATGTTATCTTGTATCTTGTGTAGTCGGATCTAGTCCTGTGAATTTCGTGTCTTATATGTATCAATTGTATGATTGTGTTCACAATAATGGTATCATTGGGCCGAGCCCATGTTTTCATGTTATTGGGCCCCAAATAGTGTTGGGCCTCAAATAGTGTTGGGCCTCAATAGTGTTGGGCCTCAAATAGTGTTGGGCCTCAAATAGTGTTGGGCTTGAATAGTGTTGGGCTTGAATAGTGTTGGGCCTCAATAGTGTTGGGCTTGAATAGTGTTGAGCTTTGGCCCATATGTTTGGTATTTGGGCTTAGCCCATGAATTTATGTTAAGCCCATTATGAAGATAAGCCCAATTAAGAAAAATAAGCCCATTTGTAGAAAAATAGCCCATTAAGTAAAATAAGCCCATTTGTTAGAAAAATAGCCCATTAAATAAAGTAGGCCCATTTGTTAGAAAAATAGCCCATTAGTAAGTGTAAGTCTTTCATTTTTATAAAAACCTTTTTATAAAAATTTACCAAGTATACTCCTTAGTAAATAAAAACATACTAGTTTTTATAAGTTTGTAAACATCCAAACTTTGTTATCGATAGCATATTTTATATTTTCGTGTCGAAAGATCGTCTAAACGTCGTAGTAACTCCTCGGATTGGCGATTCGTCTAAAGATTCGTCCGTCGTCCGTTTTGACCATAAATGGTGTCCGATCCTTCGGATTGTCCGTATTCGTTTTTAAGGCGTAATTATATGAAGTCTCGTAGGACTTTTGTTATAAAGTGTCTTGAGTTTAAATGTGACAATGAGATTCAAGTTCCTACTTTGATATATATAACTAATACATCAAGTAATACATAACACAAAAATTGTTAAAGTAACCAAATATATATTTTTTAAAAAAATATATATTTATATTGTCTTTTATTTTATAAACTTTTCTTTAATAACCTTTTTATCCTTGTAGAGATTTACCCAAAAATGTGGTTACTTTATAAAATAAAGTTTTTATGAAAAATGGCCATATAACCTTTGTATTTTTATCTTAACCATGTTTCATAAACATATCATTTTCTTTTTCTTTCAAATCATCATCAATTTACTCAACATCTTAACTAAACATATGAGACTTTTATAACATATAATTTTCAAGATGATATCCAAATCATGTAGGGTTTTAACCATGATCATTTCATATGTTAACTAGTTCAAAAACCAAGTTTAATTCTAGTTTTAACAACTTTTATAAAAATCTCTAGTTGTATGTTACTTTTTATAATCTTGTGAAAGTATTGTTTTTAAATAAAAACCTTTAATACTTTCACAAGATCAAAGGTTATGATCATTACTTTCAACCTTTATGTTAAAAACCCTTTAACATAAACATGTATAATTGTTAGATTATATTTTAAAACATCTTCTAACAATTTATTTGTATCATAATCATCATAACAAGATTAAATATGCATATAACAAGTCTTAGATCACAATATAAACAAACATAAATATATCATGATTTTTATCTTTGCTTCTTTGTATTTTTCATGTTTATTATGTATGATTATATAGTTATTATTAGTTATAATAACAATCATAAACATAATATATGTATGAAAAAAAAAATAGATATAGAAGCTTACTTCTAGCACTAGGCTAGGGATGATCTTAGAAGATTATTAAGAACTAAGAAGATGATGATCTTGATGATTTAAGGCTCTTGAATGGATGAATAACTTTCCTTTAACTTGCAAATGCTTTAGATCACCTTAAGTTCCAAAGAAATCCATCTTGATCATGAAGGAGGTAATAAAAATAAATGGGTTTTTGAAGATGTTCTTGGTAATATGGATGAAGATGATGAGAGTGTTCTTTGGGTAATAAAAATGAAAGGTGTAAAATGAGTGGTGAAATGCTAGTAATACTTAATGGTTAAGTGTTATAATTAATCATCCATTCTCATCCACTAGTAACTAACAAAGTAATATCTAGATATTTACCACATAAACAAGGGGTGTGGGACCCCTTGTTCACGTTTATACATGGGGGGGGGGGGGTCTTTGTGTTGTAAAAATGTGTTAGTTATTTTTAAGGTTTCAAAATGAGAATGAAAGATGTAAGTATTTAGATGTTTAAAGTTTACAATTTTTCGAGATGTTTCACGACTTGAAATGATCATAAACTAGCTTTACAAGACTAAAAATAATGTTCACTAGTTCGCTACTAGTGCCAAAATACTTGGAGGGAAAAACTTGTGACTTTAAATCGGCTCTTGTGTGGAATACTATTCGGAATCGCGAACATCAGGTGTTATGGGCTGATATGGTTTGGTATTCTCAATGTATACCGCGGCATTCATTTCATCTATGGCTCGCATTTAGAAACAAACTTAAAACGCAGGATAGATTGGCTGTGTGGGAAGCAGGTAGTCAAACCAACTGGAACCTGATGTGTTGTCCATTGTGTAATTTTGATCGGGATAGTCGTGATCATCTATTTTTCCGATGTGCGTTCGCGACTCAAGTTTGGAATGAAGTCAAGAAGTTGGTTAATTTGGGTAATGTTGATGATTCATGGTATTCGCTTTTATCTTGGGTGGAGCAGCATGCTAACTCCAAGAATGCGGATCATATTGTGTGTAAGTTGTTGATTGCTGCTTCTTCTTATTATATATGGCAAGAAAGGAACAACAGGCTATTCAAGAATCATAAGAGAACGGTGAATCAAGTGGCGGAGGTGATTAAATGCTCGGTGCGTTTGCGGCTCATGGGATTCAGATTTCGGACCGATTCTACTAAGAGAAGGATTTTCAGGTGCTGGAAGATTGAAGATAATGGAGCGGATCCGGGCTAGAGGATTTGTTTGTTTTTTGTTTGTCTAGTGTTTTGGTTGTTTGAGTTGTGGGTCGTTTTGTTTGGTTGTTTTTCTTTGGCTGTTGTTTTTGTTTCCTAGGCTTGGTATGTCAAGTCTAGTTGGTGTGTCATGCAGACACACCCTTGTATTATTGGTTCCAGTTATAAAATTCATCGGGGTAACCCTTTACCCAAAAAAAAAAAAATACTAGTGCCAAAATATAGTTCGGCTAGATGTTTAGCGCTCGTTTCGCAAGAAGATAGTCGAAAGGTTAACATAAATAAGTTATAGGGAAATATTTGGTTATGTATTTATATGATATTCCCTATTTATTTTTATATGGAATTTGTGTTTAAACAACACTTTTGCATCTTGTAATAAAAATACAAATGCTGAATTTTTGCGGAAAATTAATGAAATGGTCACTTTTAGCGTTTTTCGGATAGTTTTTAGTGCTGTCGGACATTGGTAGATATTAACCAAACTCTTGTATTCCCATAAAGGGTTTAATATATAATTGATATTGGACTCTCATCCGAGTCCTTAAGATGTCATTTTAGATGTTTTCTGCGGATCCGGAGTTTTCGTCAGCACTCTAGTTCACTAGGCACTACTCTAGTTGTTTCGATGAATTGTTTGCACTATTTCAAATGTACCCAATAAAAGTGAATCATGTGTAATAATAAATGAATATTCCATGAGTTTTCTAAGATGTATATTATGAAATCATGCAGTCCGAATATTCAAAACACATACTTGTATTATGTAAATCATCGTTTTAAATGTAAGTAAATTACCCGAAAGTGGCAGTTGTCACAGAATCTCACTCCAAGTCTCTTCCTGTCTAGATGCCTTCCGACAACTCTACCTCGAGACGAGTAGCTAAGAGGAAAGCCAAACGAAGCACCGAGAAGAGGATTGCTTCACTTGTGATTAAGGAAGTGAGTAAGCTTAGTTCTCAAATTGCCGCTCGAGTGCACTCTCTCAGCCACCCTCGAGCTTTGGAAGACGTTAAGACAGGAGAGCCGCAATCTACTTTTCTCTACAAGCACTTCAAAGCCTGTGACCCGATGGAGTTCACGGGTGAAGGAGGTGCGACTCAACTACTCCAGTGGTTCGATTCTATCGAAGTTACCCTTCGTCAAAGCGGGTGTCCCGATAGTCTCCGTACTACTTGCGCCACCGGGGTATTTCAATCGCGAGCACTCGACTGGTGGACCGCCGAACGTAACAAACGTGGAATCTCCGTAGCTTACGCTCTCTCCTGGAATGAGCTGAAAGAGCTCATGGAGAAAGAGTACTGTCCTCCTCACGAGATTCAGAAGCTGGAAAACGAATTTTGGGAAATCAAGCAAACCGAAGGTGACAATGCTGGCTACACCGCAAGGTTCAAACAGCTTAGCATAATCTGCCCAAGTCAAGTCAACACTCCGGGGAAGGCCATCGCGAAGTACATTCGTGGCTTGCCTGAGTGTGTGGGTGATTTTGTCGAAGCTGCAAGACCTGCTACCATCGAAGAAACATACCGCTTAGCCGCAGAAATCAACAACAAACGACTCATGGAAGGATTATTCTCAAAGAATCATGTCAAGCAAGCTCATCAAGCAACCGCCAATAATCCTTCAGGCGAACCTGTTGACGAATCTTCGGATGAATCTACTGACGAATCTACTGACCAATCTGCTGGCGATTCTTCTAATGAGTCAGCTAACGATTCCTCTGACGGATCTGCAAACGATTCTTCAGACGGATCTGCTGCCGATTCTTCTGACAAATCTGCCAACGGATCTTCCGACAAATCAGCCAAAGACTCCGCAAGCGAGTCTTCGGACGAATCCTCCGACGACGACACTTCTTCGCAAGAAACCGACAAACCCAGCCACAAGCGAAAGACTTCAAGCCCGAGCTCATCAACAACCGAACTGCTGCAACCGGAACCTCTTCGAACAGTTCCGATGTTTCCAAAACGAGCCTACACTAGAGCTCATCCTCAGTGTTACTCGTGTACCTATCATCATCCAGTAGGGGCTGACTGTCGCTATTGCAATCACTGCAACCGCTACGGTTACTTCACCCGCAACTGCCGCATCGAAACGTGAACCTGAGTACAACAACAACAGCTCCAGTAAAAGTCTTCAGCATCAAGTACCTAGTAAGCGTAGGATAAAATTTTAATGATACGACTTTCGACGTTTATTTCTAAGTTTCGAACCCACTCTCTTATTCGAAATTGCTACTAAGTGTAACAACAACACTCGTTTTCGTTTCCTCCATCCCACTTTAGTCGCCGCATTTAGACTAAATTCACACACATACTATCTACTATATACTATATCACGAAATAATGTGTTTTACCCTCACTACACCCTTAGAACGAGGTACGATAAACGTGCAAGGAACAAATAATCGCGGGTGCACACGGGATTCTTTGGGTCAGTGCACGGTGATCGTAGTGAATTCTAAAGGTGCCATAGCGTTTTGACAAAAGGTGACACCAAAACACGGGATTAAAGTAGTAGGGGTCGGGCAAGGTGTGCCTTGCCATACTACCGAAGTTCCGTGAAGAAAGTGCCACGTGGAGTTGAACGTTATTAGACCTATTATACTATTGTGATTATTTCCAACACACTACACTCAATCGCAAGGCGTAACAAACCGTATCATCGCGAGATTGTCGTAGGTCTGCAAACGCAATGCAAACGCCTCATCGATGGACTCTGGAGAGTCTACCTCGCGGGACAATTGCATCAACGCAAGACTAGTCGTAAGTCTATAGCGATCAATCTCATCAAACACACTAACGCTCACGATATTATCGGGTGAGGACCTATTCTACCCTCCTCGATAACCGGGATGCGTCGCAACGTAACGTTAAGCTTACTCGAAACAAAACTCGACTAATCGCAATCATTTATTATGTGTATCTCGGAATCTCTGTCGCTTATTATGAGCATCTCTATCGCCTGCTGTGTATCAATCTATCGCCATACCGTTATCCGTGATATTTGTGCTAAGATAGAACGCATGACCCCGCCTCACGAGAGGAAGCTCATATGGTTAAAACAAGGTGTTTTAGTTATATCAGCGGCCTTGTGTGGAAACAGGCCATGTGGGGTCTGACGTTAGCTAAATTCTGTGGTGTTAATCAATCGAACTGAACCACGTAAATCAAATCGCATATCTCCACCGCTTGCAACGCAACTACCGATTATTGTATTTCGTTTATCATCACCGTCATCACAAGTGTTCGGTGTTTATTCGTCTAATCACCTAATCGCTGATCGCCTATCGTGTATAATCTACCGCTTATCAACTCGCTGGATTAATCTATTCGATCCTATCCCATGCTCGGTCCGACCTTCTATCGATTGGGCCGAGTAAACGCAATTCTATCCGAGTCATATCGGCACACCTGACACTGCCTCACGAAACGGAAGTAATATGGGCAAAGCATGGTGGATACGCCGCTGGTACTTCCTATATATAAGTGTTTTAAACATATTAACGAACTTCCGCGGGGAGGTGCCAAGTGGGGCTTGATGCTAAATCATTCTTTTCAAAAGGTTAGAACTGATTTTTTTTTAAACTTTTATTAAAACCATGGAACAAGTGAAATTCCTCATAATGTGGAGGTAACATCGAATCAGCTTAACTCCATATTCAAAGGGAGCTTCATGAGTTCAATTTTTTCCTTAAAACCTTTTCAAAGAGCAAAAACAAGACTTTCAAAGGGAACCCATATCATAGGAGAGTTTTCGTAACCTTTGTTTTCATTTTTGAATTCCTTAAAATGTTAGAAATTTAAACTTCCTTGCAACATCGGTTAACATCGATTCTGTTGACCGCACGTTAAAAGGAAAGTTTTTCAAAAGATATTCATCCTAAATCCCTTTGTGATATCTAAAACGAACACTTCTTGCAACATTGGTTAACAATCGACTCAGTTAACCCAACGTTATGAGAAATCTTCCATATTGCAATCGATTCGAACTAACGAATTCTACACAAGACAAGGTACTTGGAATGCCAACTCATTGAATTAATACTTTCGTCCTTACGTCGCCTTCTCGCTATCGCAATCGATCTCTTTTATTCGAAACGTTCTCGCTGTCAACTTACGGTCAAACCACTCGCTGTGTCGCTACTTATACAAGATCAACTCTTAGAAGTCTACCTATTGGATTAATTTCGGGACGAAATTTCCTAAAGTAGGGGAGACTGTAACAACCCGCACTTTTTGTGCGTTGTTACTACTCGTTATGCTCGTTACGCCTAGCACCAGAGATTCGGATCATAATGTAACTATATCGTATATATCGCTATTCGAAGGATAATCGCATATTTTCGAAATACAATATCACTATACTACACTATTATCACACTAACACTCGCGGGGGCATTGAGCGAGGACCTATTCTACCCTCCTCAGTGGTCGTGATGTGTCGAACATAAACAATTAACGCCAACAAGGACCCTCGGGTGAGTGCTATAGCTCCAGTCGTCATGACGATGATGACAATACGAGTAAACGGTACCCCGTCAGTCTTTGTGGCCCTACACGAAATAACGTTCACGATGACCTCAAGAAAGGACCTATAGTACCCGCATTGATGGCCGTGAAACGTCGCTAATAATCGCCTACTCGACTCAAAACCGATTGTTAATCATCGAAACTTTGGATTATGGATACGTAAATACGACCCCTAGTGTCACACCCTGGCTTTGCGGAAGCGTGGTTAATTTTGGTGTGACTTCTTAATACCATAGCTTAACCATAACAAAGCTATATGAAATAAAACCATGCAAGATCATCCATAGATTAAGTTTTAAAAACCAAACACAACAACATTGTCTTAACGGAAACACATCCTAATGATATTGTTCAACAAACATAAACATCAACATGAATAAAATGCAGTTTAAGATTTGTGACTCGTCCAGGAAAAAGTCACATTTCCTAAACTGGGATGACCTCGGAACCCATATGCAGCGGGAAAACATAACATACCGCGCCAGATCTTTAGTTCCCTGAAATACATGTAAGTTGAAAAATCAACAATAATGTTGAGCGAGTTCATGTGTAAGTGAGTATGTAAAACACTTGTAAGTATAAAAATCCTGGTATGTAGCAAATAAGGAAAAGAGATCACCAATGGTTTGCAAGGCCATTGATATGTGTGAAGTGCAAGTAGGAAGACTCAAACCTAGCAGATTTAGCGTTGGGTACAAAGTCACTCCAAGGTCCGTTCTGTTGGGCCTCTCTGAGGTCCGTTCTGTTGGGCCTAGAGTTGGGCTCACACCCAGATAGATCTACCGCTTACGTCCCTCGGTCCTACAATGAGGATTAATGGCCTCCAGTTTCTGCCTACCCACTCACATGATCTAAGTAGTAAACCTCCTTACGCTAATCATACCATGTATAAAGTACTTGTAATCAAAGTAACATGTATTTCACCCCCGTAGTTAGAAAACTGAAAACAGTTAAGAGAAAAGGGGGACATGAACTCACAGTGGTGCGTCTCTACCAAGTATGCCTCCAAATCAATCAGTTGTATGACGACCTACACGTACTAACTCTATTAGACCGATGGCCGTGCCTTAGCTTTATGGTTTAAGTTTTTGGGAAATAGTTAGGCAACTATTTCGTGTTTATATTCTGTATATACTTGGTAGTTATTTTCCTTCCCAAGGATGGGGGATTTAATACATGTGCGTTCGTATAATTCGGATTACACTATTAAGTCTCACTTAATATATCTTATTTCCAACTTCAAAATATAAATATTCTTCTCAAAAATATTATACTTTAATACATGTGATTTTCCCAAAATAATACTTAGTAATATTATTTTTACCCTAAAAATAATATTTACGTAGTTCACAAAATAATCATAAACACTTATACAAGTGATGTTGTCAAAAATATATACTAAATATATATATGTATCACGTTTTATTTTGTGAAATCCCACCTCCGATATTTTGTAAATAAGTCATGGCGAAATCTATAATTTGAAAACAAGTCAAAATGTATTTCTAACACTTATAGTGAAAATATTTCTAAGTGTTAGGTTTTTGGAAAAATTTCGCCAGAGTTTCCTCTATAACTGGAGGTGGCCACGCTTTCTAGCGTATCATTTTCTTTTATAAATCAACTCAACAATCTTCTGATTCAATCAAAACAATGTTCAAATCACAAACTAGTCAAAATATGTATCTAAATCGCATAAATTTCATGAACTTGTGATTTATCCAAACTATGAAGTAAATCCCATTACTTTTAGTGGATCTTTATATAAAACAATCCGATTTCGTAAAAACCTCGTTTTTAGAGAAGTTCCGTCTTTACAACTTCTTGTCATCTTTCACAAAAATAGTTATTTTGTCGATACTTTGTGCTACACAAGTGTTTACACACTTGTGTGTTCTAAAAACCATTCTTGTTAGTGTAAGATCCGTCTTTAGAAAGATATGATTTCTTTGACACTCGGTCCTTTGAAAATACCACTTGTAGATCCGTAGATCTACTAGTTTTAAACACTATTTCACAAGTAAAACACTTTTACACAAGTTCATGATTCGTGTGTGGTAGAGTTTCATCTTCTAACCCTTGTTACACTTAAACAAGCTTTATGTCATAATCCAAGATCATGACTAAACCGGGTTAAATGATGATCCGAGCTACCACAACATAGATCGGGTCCAAATAATCACACAAATCAAATACTACAAGTTTTACACAACATATGAGCTATTAACCAACACTTATAGCATTTTAAGTAGACTTTTAAGCTTCATCTTGTATGTTCATGACTTTTAACCGTTACATATCATTTTAACCACTTTAGAATAGTTCAAGAAGGTGGTTCAAGCAACATACCACTAGCTCGAGGCTAGGGAAGAATCTAGACGAAAAACGCGTGGATAAAAGCAAGATAAAGAGGTCCTTCGCCTTCCGATTGCACCAAGCTTCTTCGTATGAGATCCTTATCACTTGTATGGACTTGGGATTGCTTGATCAAAGTCGAACAATGATGGATGGGGGGTGGGTGCTCTCGGCCGAGAACCAAGAGAGGGAGAGAGTGTGTGTGAGTTGTGGTGTTAAGTGTGTGATCATGTGTGTTTAGTGTTAAACTTATAGACAATTTACAAGATAATTATCCAAAGGTCCATATGTCTACTAGATATTTAACAAGTTTGATTATAATAATCAAGTAATGGTACAAGGGTGTCCCCCTCATGGGGACGGTTTCTAAAGGGGGGGGGGGGGTCTAGTTCGATTCTAACTAGTTAGTTAGGATAATAGTTAGGTTAAGTAAGTTAGTTAAGTGCTTAACCCGGTTACTAGTGTGTTGTGCTTTATGAAGGGTGTTAGGGTATTCAGGGACCCTAACTGGCTCAGAAAAAGATAAATAATGAAAATGACAATATTTTCATGTTCTGGGTATAGTCCGGTTGTTCGGTTGGATAGTAATCCGTTAAAGCGCTTAACAAAGCTTTAAAGTGTCGTTATTATTATTTTTAGTGACACAACTTATTCCTCCAAAGTGTCAGGAATATTTTCTCATGTTTTGGCACTTTATCAGTTAGCTAAAAGCTGAATTGTTTATGTAAAGTGCTGAATTTTTGTGCTTAGAGCACGTTTTAGGCACATCCAGTCATTGTAACTTATTCCTAGAGACGCAGTTCTACAACCCTTGTATCCCTACACTCACCACTAGTGTAGCAAAATATTTCAGGCTCTTACAGGCCTTAGAGGCAGTGTTTGCCTGATGCTGGCTTTATCAGCATGTTTAATAGGTTATCCGTTATAGTGCTACTGTGCTTTTTGTGCATCATGTTTGTCACTAAGGTTCAGCATGTAAATAATGTAGTGACGGTAAGTAAAGTATGATGCAAGTAAGTGCATGTATCAGAATTCAAGTAGCAGTTTATTCACAAGTTCAAGCAAGCACAGTAATTAAGTAGTAATTAATTATTAATTAAGTCGTACGGATACCTGGTTTAGTGAGGGTTGTCACACCTAGTGATATATATATATAATAATAACAATATAATGATAATATAAAAGTACGCACTTCGAAAACTATCAAAACGATCAAAAACGGAAAAGTCCAACGCGTTAGGATAACTATCCGGACGGATGGCCATCCGGACGGATGGGCATGCGCACGGATGGGCCATCCGCACGCATGGGCCATCCGCACGGATGGGCTATTCGGGCCAAAACTCCTTTCCTTTCCTCTGTTGCCTATAAATACCATGTCACATCACTTGAACAGTGATGTGACAGTCCTATTCAACCAAACACGCTCCAAGACCCTTTTCTCTCGATTTCCTCGCGAATCCGGTAAGATTTCAACCTAAAACTTGTACTTCTACAATCTACACTCGATTCTACATCATTCTATCTTTCGAAACTCAAATTCTAACCGAGAAATCTGCGGATTTGAGGCGTTTTTGAGGTGATGTCACCAAGAGTTCTTATGAACTTCAAGTTGGGGTCTCATCTCACTATAAACGACTCAGATCCGGGTGATTTCCACGTGTTTTAATGACGAATCTCACCTAAATCTGTGCGATTTCGAGTTAACCATGAAGAACCATCACGAACAGCCAGATCTGATGGAACGGGGTGATTCCCGGCTGTTAGAACGAGTCGGAATTGACGGAACTTCAAGTGTTAGTGCGAAATTACACTACCCTAGTAAAAACGAACGTATTCCTTCCGTTAAACACTCGGAAACAGTGTTCAGAGAGCAAAACAGACATGTCAGTCCGCACGGACGACATGTCAGTCCGCACGGACGACATGTCAGTCCGCACGGACGACATGTCAGTCCGCACGGACGACAATGTCATCCGCACGCACAACAATGTCAGTCCGCACGGATAACAATGTCATCCGCACGGATGACCACTCATACGCACGGATGACCACTCATACGGACGGATGACCACTTATACGCACGGATGACCACTTACACGCACGGTTCACACCATCCGCACGGATCGCCTGTTATCCGCACGGATAACATGTCATCCGGACGAATGACTTGTCATCCGGACGGATAACGTGTCAATCCACACGGATGAGAAGAATTCAACCTAATGAGTAACTTTTCAAGACAATCTTGCTTAACCATACATCGCTTACTCTATTTCTTCAAGGATCAGTACAGACATACTCGCAACCGACTCAATCAAGTTGTATTCTCGCTAAATACGCACTGTGAGTATACTTGACCCCTTTTAATCGAATTTTGGGTGTAACATACGTTTCTAACAATCAAACTTATCAATCGAAATATTCAATCAATCGAATTATCACTTGCGAATAACTGTTATGCATAGACATACGTGATGCTAGTTGCATATGTGCTAGGGCTTATACTCGCGACGTCCCACCACGACTAGTATAGTACTATTGCGCCCGACGGGGTCTAGTTATGCCATCGTACATTCGAGCATCGAGGACTTAGTTGGTAGTATCAGTTTTGTGAGTATATATGTCGTGTATTACGTTTATGCATGTGGAAATTCGCAGCACTTTTAATCTATTATGCTATACTATCAAACCTGTATACTCGCCAATACTTTTGTATTGACAAACTATTTTAACGTATGTTGCAGGTAAGATCACAGACTATATCAAATCAAGCTAGGAAGTCTAGAAACTCAACTAAAATCTAGGTTGTCGGATTTGTATTGTTCGAGAGGACAAGAAATCTGTGATAACTCATGTGATTGTATTATTTGTTAGTATGGGATAACGAATGTATTAAATATTATCGCAATATAGTTGTTATGGATTCTCTTGAGCAATCTGATCCGCCTAGTGCCGCGCCCCGATGATTCCGCCATCGGTTGGGGTGTGACAGCTCCAAACTTGGTTTTCGATGCATTTTTGACACGTTTAAGCCCCGTTTGTCACACCCCGACCACGTAGAACATACAAAACGTGGCGGAAACGTCGGGGAGTGTTGTAACAGAATTAATTGTTTCAAATCCATGGCAATTGAAGTTTCGTTTTATTAAACAAATATGAAAGATTACATTGTTTTATACAAGAACCAAAAAATACATAACATAAAGTAGCTAGTTCTTGTCTCGTTTTAAGTCACTAAGGCACAGGTCCGCCTAAGTATGTCTTGATAAGTCCTATACATCATCACCTGAAAAGACATGTGAAAATAGGTACGTCAGCATAAAAATGCCTGTGAGATACATAGGTTTTGTGAAAATAGGTTTCATGACTTATGTTTGAGAAAATGTTTAGTCATGAACCTTGTAATTTGCTTTGTTTTTGTAAATCATTTGAAAAACAATAAGATCAGATGATATGTATAAATAAGAGAATAATGTATGGTTAAATGAATAACCATGTAAAATGAGTTTGTAAATCAATGTCTTGTAAAAAAGTATGTTATTTGTATAAAATGTTCTATGTCTCAATATTGAAATGATTCAAATAACGTTACAACATGTAATACCATACAAACACTTATATATAGGAAGTACCAGCGGCGTATCCACCATGCTTGTATCATATTACACACGCATCGTTACTTAATCACTTAATCAAACCAAACCAACCAATGTAAGAAGTCTATGTTTAAATCAATTGTCAAAAGTGTTCGTGTCAAATTTAAATCATGTCAAAATGTCTATGTCAAATATCCATGTCAAATGTCTATGTCAAATATCCAGGTCAAATGTCTATGTCAAATATCCATGTCAAATGTCTATGTCAAATATCCATGTCAAATGTCTATGTCAAAATGTCATGTATGGCAAGTGAAATGTCTCAACTAAACCATATGCACAAAAACAAAGTATTGAAGTAAAACTTGGTTTAAATCAAAGTTATGTTTTGTGTAAATGCATGCAACTATTTAATATGAACATTTATGCGGTATTGTGAAAATGCATACATCCAAGCCTTGCGACTGTGGTGATAAACCCTTTAAACAAATTAAAGGTCTATCTGTCTTATATCAACGAATTCGGTCATTCCTTTCTGTCCCCTTTCCCTGGGATGTCCGGAACGGGAGTTGTCAATTCCTATGGTACCACTACCTACTAACGAACGGCGTAGCTAATGTTAATGAATGTATTGTCCCATGTAAACAAACCAAATGTCATACCAAGATGTAAGCATGTGAAAACAATGCACTAAGTATGTAATCAAATGAACATACATAGCGTGAAATGTCATGTAAAACAATGTACTAAGTAGGCACACAATGGGCATACATAGCATGAAATGTCATGTAAAACGATGTACTAAGTAATGCACACAATAGGCACACCTAGCATAAAATGTAATGAAATCATGTACTATAATGTACTAACAAACATAACCGGTATATGATGTGAAAACAGGAAAGCATGAAAGTAACAAGTAGGCACATGTGTTCTACCCCAAAACAGTTTGGAAAACAGTAAAAGAGGGGTCTATGTACTCACTTGAGATTGCTCAGATGTATAAAGATAACCACCAAGTAATGCTATAGATCTCGGAATCAAACGGCACCTAATATAGGTAACTATGTTAATAACCGGACCTATCTCGGAAGATTGGGTAGCATGAGGGTTTGTAAACCAAACGAGTGTAGAGACTCGTGTCATTTGGTTTAACAAAGCCTACATACTAAATGAAACTTAACATAATTGTTTACGACCCATTACGACCCGTTTAGGAAGCTTATGCTACTTTAACGTGTCGTGCGCGTGAAACGCGTTTGGACCGCCTAACTAGCCCTATGACAAGTGTTATATGCCTAAACATGTTACATAATCAGTTATGTGACAAAGGTTTAGGTTACATATGCTTAATTACCAATTGTACATGAAAAGGGTATTCTGGTAATTTACCTAAGGCATATAAACTACCTATCATACAACTACTTAAACGATGTGACCATAGGGTATAACCTCGGAAGGTTATTCCCTACCTACTATGGTCACCTAATGTGTTTGGTCGGATCCTAATGATCGACCAAACTGGGTCGGGTTCGAAGGTATAGGCGATTTATTAGATCGCCTACCCTACGACCCTAGACAACGTGGTAATCAGTAGGCATAGTCCCAAGGGACTATGACCATCGTGATTACAATCACGTTGCGAAGTTCAAACGAACTTCGCATTGACCATTACTGGTCAACGCTGAAAGTCAAACAAAGTTTGACTTTCGGACTCGAAAAGCAGTAAAAATAAGGAAAAGAACGAAAGAATACTAACCCAGGGTCCCCGAATGCTAATCTAGATTAAAATAACTCAGGTATGAAACAACGGTTTCAACTTAGAGCATTCTTAATCAGATTCTAGTGGTTTTAGAGGTAATGGGGGTGGGGTATTTATAGTTTTCGGGTAACCGTTAGGATCGTTTCTTGGAAAAGGGGAAAAGATCTAGTCCGTACACTTGTCACAATGTTGTGGAAGCTAAATATGATGTTTATCTTAGTGACTAAGCAAGTTTAGAACATGTGGATGTGGTTTAATCAGCTGAAATCTGCTGACTGTTAACACTTATCTGTTCTGCAGGTGCCTTACGGACCGTAAGGTATAGCTTACGGACCGTAAGCTAGTAAGTTTGGCAAAATGGCAGATTTGGTCCCTGTAGTGTAAAAAGCTCATTTCTGACACGTTTAAGGCCCGTTAACCTCATTTCAAAGCTCTAAAATGAAGTTAAAGTATAGGGAGCTTAAAATATGTTCAAAAATATCTCGGATGTCGGTTCGTTTGGCCGTACGGTCGCGATGTTCGGTTAATTACGACGGAATACGCATAAGCGCGAAAAACGATCCAAATGACGCGACGAATGGATTTTTCTTAAGGCGAACACTAAAATATAATGTAGTCATGCTCACATAAATTTTTGGATGTCCAGATGTATTCAGAACGTAATTTATGCGCGAAAATGCAAACTTGTGCACTTTTTGACACTTTTAGTCCCTGAATGTCCCAAAAGTTTATTTTAGCACACCAAACCCCTCAAAGCCTATTTCTAAGCTATGTAAAGGATATTTAAGGTGTGTTTAACTTATGGTCATGTTCCGGAATGTTCGTTACAGTTCAAATTGACATACTTTCGCAGTTTGTCAATTTTAGACCCTGCAAGCGAATTAACTTGTTTTTTCCATACCATAGCCTTCAAAACTTATTTCTAAGTTATGTAAGGGTTATTTAAGGTATGTTGAGTATATGTTGATGTTCCGGAGTATTTCTCGCATTAAACTGAGTACGTTTACGCACTAGTTTGCGTATAACTCTCCAGAAAGCGATGTAGAGTTTGAAATTACATAAAAGTCAAAACATGAAAAATGTAAAACACAATCAAACAAACATTGGGATCAAATAACATTGTTTTATTGATAACAGAACTGTTCATAGTGATTACAAGCACAGTTGTTACATTTGCTGGTCGCAGTGACACAGGTGTCACAGTCTCCCCTACTTTAGGAAATTTCGTCCCGAAATTAATTCGTAGGAGTCTATTTGTGACTTTGTGTCAGATAACCACCAGAGATATGTAAAGCATAATCCTGTCATTTCCTTAACGGACATTCTTCAGAACGAAAATGAACAGACGGAGTCATTTTCCTCAACGAGTATTCTTCAGAAGCGGAAATGAAGGAATAAACAAACGGGGATTCATTTCCTTAACGGACAATCTTCAGAAACGAAAATGAACAAACGGAGTCATTTTCAACGGGTGCTTCCTCAGAAACGGAAATGAAAATGATAGACAAACGGATATTCATTTCCTCAACGGACAAATCTTCAGAAACGAAAATGAACAAAAGGAGTCATTTTCAACGGTTGCTTCCTCAGAAACGGAAATGAAAATGATAGACAAACGGATATTCATTTCCTCAACGGACAAATCTTCAGAAACGAAAATGAACAAACGGAGTCATTTTCAACGGTTGTTTCCTCAGGTTCGGAAATGAAAAAAGATAGTCAAACGGATATTCATTTCCTCAACGAACAAATCTTCAGAAACGACAATGAACAAACGGAGTCATTTTCAACGGTTGCTTCCTCAGAAACGGAAATGAAAAAGGATAGTCAAACGGATATTCATTTCCTCAACGGACAAATCTTCAGAAACGAAAATGAACAAACGGAGTCATTTTCAACGGTTGCTTCCTCAGAAACGGAAATGAAAAAGGATAGTCAAACGGATATTCATTTCCTCAACGGACAAATCTTTAGAAACGAAAATGATCAAACGGAGTCATTTTCAACGGTTGTTTCCTCAGGTTCGGAAATGAAAAAAAAATAGTCAAACGGATTTTCATTTCCTCAACGGACAAATCTTCAGAAACGAAAATGAACAAACGGAGTCATTTTCAACGGTTGTTCCCTCAGAAACGAAAATGAAAAAGGATTAAGCAACGGATATTCATTTCCTCAACGGATAATCTTCAGAAACAAAAATGAACTAACGGAGTCATTTTCAACGGTTGTTTCCTCAGGTTCGGAAATGAAGGATTAAATAAACGGATATTCATTTCCCTCGACGGATACTCTTCAGAACGAAAATGAACAAACGGAGTCATTTTCCTCAACGGGTATTCTTCAGAATTGGAAATGAAGGATAAACGGATATTCATTTCCTCAACGGATATTCTTCAGAAGTGAAAAATGAATAGCTAGTTCATTTTTCCTCAACGGATACTTCATCAGAATTGGAAATGAATAGGGTTAACTTCTAGGTACATGACAAAGCTCGCTGTGGTTTCTGTGCACTAAATTCCATAATTATGTATGCATCCATAATTACGTAATTCCTTGCACAGTCCGCACAGTTTGTCTTGTAATGTTCATAAGCACATAATCACATAGTTGTTTAATTGTTATTATCTTGTTATTGATTGCTATTAACTTGGCACCTCGTACTTCGTTTCTCTTGGAAGAAACGGGTACTTAGGATTTTCGTGGAAAACGCAAGAGATCATACAATGGAAGAAATTTGGGGGTAGTCTGTTCTTCAAGGAATGCGGTTCCTTGATTGTCGGTATTGTAGGGGATATGTTGTTTATACATACAATCACATAAATACATTTCAATGTAAATAAAAGATTTATTTATAAACAATAATGACAACAACTGTTTCATGGACCGTGACAACAAAAGAAAATAATACATAAGACGTGATTATTTCTAGACGATGTTGTCTTCTGGTTGGTCATATGCTCATCCCTGCACTGGATTTGCATTTGCAAGCCTTGGGCAATTCCTACGAAAATGGCCCATCTCGCCACAGTTGTAGCAAGATCCCGGTGGAAAACGAGCTTGAGCAGGATTGTTGCCAGCTTGATTTAGTGCAGCTGCGGTTGGGCAAACCCTAGTTGTATGACCTATAAGTCCGCAAACTTGGCATGTGCGGCACTTCACACCAGCATGATGATGTATGCCACATTGGTTGCACAAGGGTGCAGTTCCATTGTAGGGTTTCCTGGCAGGGGTTTGAGCTGATTGGTTGGGGACGGCTTGATCATTGTGAGCGACCACAACGTAGTTCTGAGAAGCTTTTCGCTTCTTTGACCTCTTAGGGGATCCAGTCTGTTCATCCATGATCTTTAATTCCTCGATTGGTTTCGATTCCTCGACCGGTTTCTGTCACCTTTTCGGAAAAGTTTACCTTTCCTGATCTTTGATTCAGTCAAGGTTGCAGATAGCTCAATGACCTGTCTAACTGTAGCAGGGTTGCTGCCAGTCAAAATGTCTTGTATTGAATCAGGGAGGCCATCAATGTACTTTTCGATTGCCTTATCCAAAGGCGTGACCATGTTTGGGCATAACAGACTTAACTCCTCATAACGGTCCGTGTAGGCTCGATGCTCACCGCTGTATTGCTCAAGATTGTCGAATTCCCTTTCCAAGGCCCTGATCTCGTGTCGAGGACAGAATTCCTTCATCATAAGGGCCCTAAGTTCAGCCCATGTCTGTGCTAGAGCAACTTCTGCACCACGATCTCTCATAACCCCGTTCCACCACGTAAGGGCTCTCTTCTGGAACACACTCGAAGCAAACTCGACCTTGCGATTGTCAGGACACTGCACGTGGCGGAAAGTATTCTCAATGCTCTCGAACCATTGAAGAAGCCCAGTCGCTCCCTCATAACCACTAAACTTGAGTGGTTTCGCCGAGTTAAAACTCTTGAAATTGCATGGACCATTGTTGTTGTTGTTGGCTTGATTCCATTGAGCAAAGAGGTTTGGGAATTGAGCAGCCATTTGCTGCGCAATGATTTCTGCCAGTTCGGCAGTCGCTATCTGGCTTTCGCGTCGAGGAGGCATTCTAAAAGAGGAAACATGAAATGAAACGAGTGAGAGAATTAGACGAAAAGAATGAGATGAAACAAATCTGATGAAAGCAAGGGTAGTGGTCATTTGTTTGTTACCACAAGGTAAACAAACGACACACAGTGACTAATCAAAGTAAATGGGTCAAAAATAATGTATCGCGAAGACATGCTCGCCTATAAGTGAACACTCATCCCAAGAATTCCCAGGTAAGCACAACTGGTCTCGCGTCTGATGAGATGTATACGAAGTGCTTGCCTAGACAGAAAACCCAGAATACAGGCATTCACCCTTCCAGTTTGCACGTGTTCACATTATTTAAAACCCAAAACCTTGATGAGATTTTGAAAACTCAAAGGGGTTCAAAACCATATAACAGAGGGTTCAAAACCTTACAATCGAGGGTTCAAAACCTAGAAATCAATCATCCTAGGACAGATGATTAGTTTTCAAAGCGGTTTTGAAATTTATGTTCTTGTTGTGGTAGTCGGCTAAGGATAGGTGACGGTATTGTTTTATGACTAAACGCAAGTAAACTCGCGTTAGGGTCCTAAGAAGGTTATAGACTAGGTCAAAGCATTACTAATAACCTAATTCCCTATAACCATTGGCTCTGATACCATCTTTTCTGTCACACCCCGACCACGTAGAACATACAAAACGTGGCGGAAACGTCGGGGAGTGTTGTAACAGAATTAATTGTTTCAAATCCATGGCAATTGAAGTTTCGTTTTATTAAACAAATATGAAAGATTACATTGTTTTATACAAGAACCAAAAAATACATAACATAAAGTAGCTAGTTCTTATCTCGTTTTAAGTCACTAAGGCACAGGTCCGCCTAAGTATGTCTTGATAAGTCCTATACATCATCACCTGAAAACACATGTGAAAATAGGTACGTCAGCATAAAAATGCCTGTGAGATACATAGGTTTTGTGAAAATAGGTTTCATGACTTATGTTTGAGAAAATGTTTAGTCATGAACCTTGTAATTTGCTTTGTTTTTGTAAATCATTTGAAAAACGATAAGATCAGATGATATGTATAAATAAGAGAATAATGTATGGTTAAATGAATAACCATGTAAAATGAGTTTGTAAAACAATGTCTTGTGAAAAGTATGTTATTTGTATAAAATGTTATATGTCTCAAATTGAAATGATTCAAATAACGCTACGATATATAATACCATACAAACACTTATATATAGGAAGTACCAGCGGCGTATCCACCATGCTTGTATCATATTACACACGCCTCGTTACTTAATCACTTACTCAAACCAAACTATCAAGATGAAATGTTTAACAAGTGTAGAAATGTTCATGTATAGTCAAATACGGTTCACACGGTTCACAGATACAAACGGTTCACAGATACAAACGGTTCACAGATACAAACGGTTCACAGATACAAACGGTTCACAGATACAAACGGTTCACAGATATCAACGGTTCAAAATGTAGTATAACCTCGGAAGGTTATTCCCTACCTACTATGGCCACCTAATGTATTTGGTCGGATCCTAATGATCGACCAAATGGGTCGGGTTCGAAGGTATAAGCGATTTATCAGATCGCTTACCCTACGACCCTAGACAACGTGGTAATCAGTAGGCATAGTCCCAAGGGACTATAACCATCGTGATTACAATCACGTTGCGAAGTTCAAACGAACTTCGCATTGACCATAAGCTGGTCAACGCTGAAGTTTGACTTTCTGACTCGAAAAGCAATAAAATAATGAAAAGAACGAAAGAATACTTACGAAGGGTCCCCGAATGCTAATCTAGATCGAAATAACTCAGGTATGAAACAATGGTTTCAACTTAGAGTCTTTAAGATCAGATTCTAGTGGTTTTTAAGCAATGGGGGGTGGGGTATTTATAGTTTTCGGTCCACCGTTAAGATCGTTTCAGGGAAAACGTGCCTTAATCCTACCCGTACATGTGTTGCAAAGTTGTGGTAGCCTAAAATGATCCTTATCAGCTGATTAGGCAAGTTGTGAGCTTATGGTTGTGGTTAAAACAGCTGGAACATGCTGACTGTTCGATCTAATCTGATCAGACATGCGTACGCGGCCCGCTTCAGGATGTGCAGAAACTCAGGCGGGCCGCCTGAGAGTTGCAGATCAGAAACAACTTTCTGTTTTGACAGTTTCAGTCCCTGCACGTGTTTAAGGACATTTCCGACACTTCTAAGGCCCGTAAAGCTAACTTTAAGGCCCTAAAATGATGCCTAAACATTGTGGACATGAAACATGTTCAAAAATATGTCTGATGTCAGTTCGTTTGGTCGTACGAACGCAATGTTCGCTTAATTACGACGGAATGCGCACAAGTGCGAAAAACGATCCAAATGACGCGACAAATGGATTTTTCTCATGCCAAACACTAAAATAAAATATTTTAGTGCTTACATAAATTTTTGGACGTCCGGATGTATTCAGAACGTAAGTTATGCGCGAAAATGCAAACTTGTGCACTTTTTGACGCTTTTTGTCCCTGAATGACCCAAAAGTTTATTTTAGCACACCAAACCCCTCAAAGCCTATTTCTAAGCTATGTAAAGGATATTTAAGGTGTGTTTAACTTATGGTCATGTTCCGGAATGTTCGTTACAGTTCAAATTGGCACACTTTCGCAGTTTGTCAAGTTTAGTCCCTGTAAGCGATTTAACTTGATTTTGCAATACCAAAGCCTTCAAAACTTATTTCTAAGTTATGTAAAGGTTATTTAAGGTATGTTAAGTATATGTCACTATTCTGGTGTGTTTGTTGCATTAAACTGGTTATATTTACGCATTAGTGCGCGTATAACCTTCCAGAAAGCGATATAGAGTTTGAAATCGAACAAGAATTGATATGTGTAAACGATACACATATTTTTACAAATCCCAAGTATGAAATACAATATTTCATTGATTTGGTATTTGTTTGCTGGTCGCAGTGACACAGGTGTCACACCGTTAACCCCATTTCAAAGCTCTAAAACGAAGTTAAAGTATAGGGAACTCAAAACATGTTCAAAAATATCTCGGATGTTTGTTCGTTTGATCGTACGATTGCGTTGTTCGGTTAATTACGACGGAAGTCGTAACGGACGCAAAAACGATCTAAATTGCGTGACGAATGGATTTTTATCAAGTAAATCACTAAAACATAATATTTTAATGATTACATAAATTTTTGGAGGTCCGGATGTATTCAGAATGTAAGTTATGCGCGAAAATGCAAACTTATGCACTTTTTGAAGCTTTTAGTCCCTGAATGACCCAAAAGTTTATTTTAGCATACCGAACCCCTCAAAGCCTATTTCTAAGCTATGTAAAGGATATTTATGGTATGTTTAACTTATGGTCATGTTTCGGAATGTCTGTTCTAGTATGAATCATCATACTTTCACAGTTTGTTGAATTAAGTCCCTGTAAGCGAATAAACTTGATTTCAACACACCAAACCTTCCAAAACTTATTTCTAAGTTATGTGGAGGTTATTTAAGGTATGTTAAGCCTATTTCACTATTCCGGAGTGTTCGTTGCATTAAACTGGTTATATTTACACATCAGAGCGCGTATAACCCTTCAGAAAGCGATTTAAAGCTTGAAATCGAACAAGAGTTGATATGTGCAAACGATACACATATTTTTTACAAATCCCAAGTATGAAATACAATGTTTGGCATTTGTTTGATGGTTGAAGTGACACAGGTGTCACACTCACGGCATACCAACACCCATCACACTATCTATACATGTGCAAGTAATTAGCTTATCTCGAAGCTTATATTAAGTCTTCTTCCTTAAGTTATAGTCTAGATACTATCCTGGGTTTTACCAGTTAATATCAATTTCCTAACTCTTTCGTTTAAGCTTAGGTATTATCACAACACCTAATTGCTTAAACCAGTGGCTCTGATAACACTTCTATCACAACCCCTGACCATACTGTGACACCCGGCTTTTCAGGCCGTACCGTACAACTGTAACACGTGTTGTGAATAGATAAAAGGCTGCATTTGACTGTTTATGATGTTTATATATGATATTTGATGAATTGGTAAATCCAAACATTGGTAAAAATTATGTTGGCAACGATAAGATAAACGCTTATCGCGTAACGGTTAAAATGCGAAACGAACGTCGGTGACCACCCGATCAGTGTTAAAATCTTAAAAATAGTCTTTTTTTGGGTAAAGGGTTACCCCGGTGATTCTATATATTCACAAAACAGAAACACAAGTAGTATGGACAACCCATACTAGTTCTAACATGGGACACCCCCCCATGAAAGTAACACAAGGAAAAAAAACGAAACACTAACTCACAATTCAACACCCACTAGACAATAATGTAGATAAAACAACTTAAACACAAATCAGAAAACACTAGCCACCATCGTCAAGCATCGAGTCTTCATGAATATCCCACAACTCTAGAAAGCGTCTCACTTTATCCGTTTTCTGGTATTTAGCACCCATAAGTTTATACCAAACTGTTTGAAAAATCAAAGAGATAATCAAATCTGGAGGTCTCGTCTGATTTTTAAACAGTCTAGCATTTCTCTCCTGCCAAATGAAATACGCTGTAGCTGCCACTATAAGTCGACTTGAATAGTTGAAAGCTGATTTAGACGCACCTCTAGCTAAAAGCCAATTCGTAACATCTATCCACTTAGGATCAACCATGCCCATATTCACCTTATCCCTAACCGAACACCAAATCTGAGCAGAGAACTTACATTCGAAAAATAGATGATCATGAGAGTCATTATTCTCGAAGCACAGTAAGCAGCACATCATATTCATGTTCTTTCTTCTAGACAAATCCCACTGTAGAATCTTATCCTGAGTCAAAAGCTTCCTACGCATGATGAGCCACATAAGGAATGCGTGCCAAGGAATACATTGAGAAAACCATACCACATTCACCCAATCTACTTCCGTCTCCCTAGATCCGATTAAATCTTAAAAATAGTCTGTTATGATTAAAATAGTCTGTTATGATTAAAATAGTAATTTTAAAAATAGTAATTTTAAAATAGGAATACATTGAGAAAACCATACCACATTCATATTCATAAATCTTAAAAATAGTCTGTTATGATTAAAATAGTAATTTTAATCATATTCGTGAGGAAAATAAATTAAAACGCTAAGAAACTCTATTTTTCGAGTTTGAGCGCGTACCGCGCGATACTGCGCGCATTAGACAAAATACTGTCAACGCAGCCAGTCAAGGCAGCTGGTAATTATTTCAGTAATAATTTTGTGTGATTATTTTTATAGAATGATAAAAATAATTTAAAACGCACTAAAACGGGATTAAAACGCTAGATAAAATACCCGGTATCCAGTAAAATACCAGTTTTTGTCTATATATATGTATATATATGTGAGAATTCGTATATATGTGTGAGATGGAGAAGAGTTGGCAGCCATGCAAGGCCTCTCTCTCTCCTCTCTCTTCCACTATTGGGTGAAAAATAGGTGGGTCATGATTATGTTCCTTTTAATATTTCCAATATCTTTCAAAAATCCAAGATAGGATCTTAAACAATCTCAAACAAATCCAACTCTCTCTCTCTAACACAAAGCTTCGGCCGAACACCCCTATACATCATACATTTTCAAAATTTCAACCTAGTTCTTGAAGATCCAAGCTCATTCCAATGTGTTTTCAAGTAATTTTAAGGATCCAAAGGTGATTTTAAGGTGTTTTAAGCAACAACCAAGCTCCAAATCATCAACTTTAGCTAAAAAAAACCCATCAAAATCTTGAAGGTATAAAAATCACTTTAAAAACCTTGTTCTTGATTCTTGATGATTTTAATGATGATGGAAGTTTCTCTTGTTCTTGGAATAAACACAAACTTGAAAACAATAACAAATGGGTTTTTGAATAAAATAAAAAAATGGATGTATGTGTGTGTATACATGGGGCCGTACACATGTATGTGTGTATGTTAAAATATGAGTTTTGATTTTTGATTGATTCATGTTTGATTAATTCTTGGAAGATGATGCATGCATGTTTAAAAAGTTGTGATATTGAAGCTTTTTGATTTGAAATGAGTTTATGAGAAAAGTAAATTTTTGGAAACATGTGTATATATGTATATGGCCGTGTATGTATGTGTAGGTATGCATGCATGTGAAATTTTGATGTTAAAAGTCTTAGATGTATAAGAATGTGCATGTCTTGTATTTATGATAAATGATTGGATGATAATCATGTGTAGATTATGATGTTCTTGAATACTTGAACATGATTTAAATATATGTTGGATATATATTTTAGTTCATATAAAATGATGATGATGTTATACGGATGCATTAGATGCATCTACTTTAACATGCATGATGATTTGTGATCATGAAATGATGATTTAGAAATGATTTGATAGAAATAAATTTTAATCAGATTCTAAACACTAAAAATATGAATATTTGAAGTGTTAAAATGGTATAAAACTTTGTCATAAAGTTTGCTAGCTTTGCATGTTGTACTTGGTGCTTTATAAGTTGTAAAATACGTGAAATCGCATGATTTATGTGACTTACACAAAAACTGCACTAATCTGATTATTATCAATATTTTAATCAGTAAATAACATGTATTGTGTTAAAATATCAAGTCATTTCGAGTTGGGATGATTATAGTAACGTTTAACGCAAAACTATGCGTTAAAACGGTCAAAAATCGGCTTTTTGAATGATTTTTATGAGACTGATTTAGATCAGTAAGTAAACTAATATTTTTAGTTTAAAAATAAGTATTTTAACTAATTTTAAGTTTACTTGGTGTTTGGTTGGTCATATACGTGACTTCTGACGCCCGAAAATGTTACCGAATTGCTAAAATACGCGTTTTTCAATGAACACTAGTATGGGTAGATTTTTGGGTAAACCTTATGTGTTAAGATGTGTTATGTGATTTAAACAAGTGAATATGAAAATATGATAAGTTTTAACATGATATTTGGAAATTTAGATTATGCATGTATACGTGTGCGTTTTATGTGATAGAAACGGTAAAAATCGCGTTAAACATGTAACTTGTTTGTCGAGCATGAAATTTGATACATATAAGATATTTTATGTATACTTGTGTTAAAAATGACAAAATAGATAATTTTACGAGATTACGCGTGTTTCGATAACAATTTTTGCGAACGTTTATGTATATATATTACGACGCGCAAATCGTAGATATATTACGTATAAACGGGTCTGTTAATGGATTTACATGATAACGTTAACCTATAAAATCGTTCAAGTCACAAAATCTTAAATGTGTATATATATATATATACATATATATATATATACATATATATATATATATACATATATATATATATATATGGACTCATATATTAGCGGGGTGGGGTTTGGCTACAAAGTCCATTTTTCCTACAAAGTGTACAAAGTCATAAAACACCACAATTTCAGCCATAAAACACACTCAAAACCCACAAATAAGAGAGTGAAGACCACTAAACCACAATATTCAAACCCTTCCAGTCCATAAAAACTTCAAACACACCATCGTAGAACTATGAGTATAAAACACAACATGATAATCAACATAAAACACACTAATGTTAGTCATTAGATAATCAAAGCCTTATCATCCAAAACACAACACAAAACCCACAAATATGGCGTTTTAGTAATCTTCAGTGTGTTATTTGTGCGTTTTGAGTGTGTTTTATGGTTGACATTATAGTGTTTTATGACTTTTTACACTTTGTAGGAAAAATGAACTTTGTAGCCAACTCCTACCCTATATTAGCGTGCCAACATAATCTAAAATGATAACTTTTCAAGAAAATCTCAAAGTTATGTGAAAATTCTAAGAAACAGAGAAACTTAGGATTTTTGTGATATATTGATTTATAAATCGTTCCTACATATAATAGGACGTGTAGAAATCAATCTGTGGGATTACGCTATTTAAAAATACGCTCCCAAAGGTGAGTGTTACTAAACCACTCTTTTTACTGCTTTGTATATGTTTTGGGGGTAGAACACGCCAAAAAGGGTTTAATGATGTCATTTAATCGATTAAGTGATTGAACGCGATGAATTGTTGGTAGATCTATCGGGTTGATAACCCCGTCGTGACCGGTCGCCCTGTGTCAAGTCAAACGACGAATTTAAATTCTGGTTATTGTCTAGCATTGATTATCCCTGCATGGTAAATATATAGTTCGTATTGTCTAGCTAACATACGACTCCGAACGTTGACACTATGAATTTAATATACAAAACTTGGGAAAATGCCTTAATGTCGGGTTTTTACACTTAAAACGGATGACCCATGGATTTTATTAAGGAAATAAATGGACTTTCTAAAAATTATATGTATGTTTTACAATAAACACATAATCAGAAAGTTTTTCCTTAGGATCAAATTGTTTAAATTTGAATATGTGAACTCACCTTCCTTTGTGTTGACACTTGATTTTAAACGTGTTCTATAGGTACTTGAGTTCGGCTTCGGGAATCATGGCGTATCTTGTGTTTGTTGATGCATGTTTTGTCACTTAAATATGTTGGACTAACTTTTAAACTTTCTGGGACAAATGTAATAAGATCCGTGAGGATCAAAGACAACTTTATCATGTCGTGGTTATGTCGTGTTTTGGAACGCTAAGTTGAAAATCTATGTTTTAAATAAGTAATATTGTCCAACAATATAATGCATCAAACATCAAGATAGATATGGGCACCAACTTCCGTCACCACTACGTTTTAAATTCCACTGCGATGTTTTTGGGGTGTGACACACACCCTAGACGGGAGTCATGAACATTCAAGTGGTACCGGTGGTTATTCTGAAAATATTGCATCAGAAATTTCATCAGGACCGTGAGTCAGGAAAAATATCAGAGTTTAGAAACACCGGAAATTTTATTTATAACAAATTGGGATAAACCCGAATACATAAAACAACATTTTAATTTAATTGATAAAATAAGCCATTTCTTAGGCCTTTTAGTGACGTATCAGAACTCTTATTCAAATCTACTGTAATCACCTGAAACATGTTTAAAAGTATTTTATCAACAGGAAATACTGGTGAGATCATTAATTTGTATAAAATGACATCTTCTTATAATTACAGTATTAAGGATTTTTACATTTGTTTATATATTACCAAACTACTATTGGCTAACTCATTTTCCAATAGTAAAGAAATCACTTTTAATAGTATTTGTCACTCGGTACTTCCTGTGACTGTGGTCATATCACTATTTGGCTAACCTATT